>DWJN01000044.1:0-37479 GCA_018248895.1 Carystus phorcus
ACTAACAGAATCAATGCAATTTTTTTTGTAAGCCATTTTGCCACAAGCATATTAATAATCCTCAAATATCACCTAGTACATCATTTATATTTTCATCCACCTAGTACAATCCTTTATATTCTTGTTGACTGATAGAAGTTTAGAATTTCACATATTTTTAAGAAAACCTTATTATTCCTTTGTGAGTTCCTATTATTACACATCCACTTTCTGTTTAATTTTTTTTTCAAGATTTTCATGGTCATTTTCATGAATAGTGAAAAGAAACACATTAAATTGAATTATTGGGGATTTATTATATTATTACGCGTATAATTCATTAAAATAATAAAGGTAATAATGATGAGAATAAGGTATGAAGCTGGGTAAATCGAATAATCATGCAATAAATATTTTGTTTTGCAGTTCTTACAGGTTTATATAAGCACAGTATTTACTTCAATGAATTACAATGGAGTAAATGTACTCTCTACTCCCCATGATTACTACAGCGAATACGATAAAAATACCGTAGTAGTTAAATTGACAGTCATTTCTATAAATAAAACGAACTTACGAGTCTGTTCTTAGCAATTTCATCGTAGGATAGAAATGAGAAAATGTTCTCGATCATTACAACGGGAAGGCAAAGTAAATCCATTTTCTATCAAATACTTTTCAATAAACACAGCAAAACACCTTTTGTCACATAGACGCACTTTAAAATATTTCAACTGCGTTTACTCGGAAAATTATAGTACTGATTAAATCAAACGCGCTAAGATTTTCCGAAGTTTCTTCCTTATCTTCGTGCACAAGTACACCGCTAAGTTACTCCAGTTCGAGTCAATTCTATTCTTTTATCTAGCAAAAAGGCACCACCGCAGTTGCACTCAAAGCAAACATCAATCAGGCCCGTGACACTCTTAGTTCCATTAGTGTCCATGCCAAAGTATGTCGCTGGTGTCGTTTTAGAAAACTATTGATTATCTATTACATTTTGACGTTTACAAAATTTGACGTAAATAAATGAGTTTTTGAATTTGATGTAGTTGTTTGGTGTACGTGTAAGGCGCAACGTGGTGTATTTTGAGAAGATTAGTTTATGAACCATTGAAGTCTTGTTTCCGTAGCATTTTGAGTCTAACTATGGTGTTACGAAAATGTTGTGTTGGAGGTTGTATTTCAACCAGTGCAACCACTCGAATGTTTAAGTTTCCCAAAAACGATAATTTGCGGGACCTATGGTTGTCCATTTTGACGCCAACAAATCTTAGCCTCGGTGTTCTGTCGAAGAATCAGATAGAGAATAAGTTTGTTTGCCGAAAACATTTCGACAAGTTCCAATTTAATACGAATGGTAATCGCCTTCAGCTTGGATATCCATCTTTAATATCTGACAAGGAAGTACAACATGGAATTCCTATAAGGGTATCAGGTAATTGTATTGTCATTTCTTATTATTTTTATCTGTTTTATAAAGTTTCATTGTTGTTCATAATTTTGTAATTAAATTTGTTTTTAGATGGGGATTGCTTAAGTGATCACAATTATTTTAACCGGCAAAATACTTCGGCTGTGTCTACAAAAAGAATTTGTGTGGAGGGTAACTACTACTAGCAATTATTATTATAAATTCAAAAAATACGAAATTGGACCCTGCTCAGCATTATGCTGGAGTCCTAAGACTACCAGCGCTGGTCTTCCACGGGGACCATTGGTGACGTGACGGAGGCCTCGTAGCACCCATGTGACATGTAGCAATACAAACAAATATACAAAACCCAATCACAATAAGCAATAATAACATGTACAATATACATACAAAATATACAATACACAATAAATTATTAACTAAATAAATTATTAATTAAACATGGACTACTGCTCCCTTATTGTATTTTAAACATTCTTATTGTATATTTTCAGGTGAATGTTCACATGTAATGTCTGAAGCACCAGTTACAGTGCCTTTAGATTTTGATGTGCCTAATGAAAATGTGCCTCTAAAAAATCAAGTGTTAGGTAAGAATCTTTATAATATTGTGGCCTAGAATATATATATATAATATAAATATACAATATGCCGTAAGCAGGCAAATGAGCAGATGGGTCCTCTGACAGTAAGTGATCACTGTCACCCATGGGCATTAGCAACATCAGGGATGTCAGCAATGCATTGCCAGCCTAGAAGAAAGCAATAGACCTACATCTTGAAGGACCCCATGTCATAGCACTGTGGGAACACAGTTGCAGGAAGTTCTACATTTTTTTTATTAATTATAAGTTAATGCTTGACTTTAGTCCCACCTGAAGTCCACCTGGCTAGCTAACACCCTCTTGTCTAAGTCAGCTACCAAATAATTTGTCGCGTTTCAGCTGAGAGCTGGAGGGACAGTACTTTCTTTCTTTATTTTCTTTTCTTTGCTGGTAATGCATCTTTATTGCCTTTAGTATTGCTGATATTTGTGACCATTTACCATTAAGAAAGTCATCTGCTCTTTTGCCACCTAGTCACATAAAAAAAAATGCAAGTTTGTTAACATGTTTGTGTTATCTTCTTACCCTGAAGATTAAGGACTTGGTACACAAATAAACCATAACCAGGATACTGGATAGATTTTATCTCTATTGTGATATGTCATGGATTCAGCAGGCTCAGGACGTGTTAGACTGGTGTATTGTTATGTCCCATTGACCACACATGCAAACCAAAGAATATGTATACATAAAAATATCTGCTTGGCTGGCAGTTAAACACCAAGGACCCTTCATAAGCAATGACACCACCAACTAAGCTATTGGGTCATTTTGGATGTATGTAAATATCTATTCAAGAGGTGAATACAATATGGCATGGAATTTAAAAAGACATCTTTGCATGGACAAAAAGGATTTTTGCTGATGCATCTTAATATTGCATTAATGAAATATAGTATTAATGTTTTTGTATACAATTGTTTTATCAAAAATTGTTACAAATGTAGGTACCATTAACATTATAATTTAAGCTTTATGCACAATCAACAGTAGGAAACAATGGTCCATAATATGTTACAACAAAACAATAATACTATTTTATGATATAATACCTATACACATATGAGAATATAACCTTAGGTAGAGTTAATTAGTTTGGCAAGATATTGAGATGAATTTCTTTTTTATTCAAAATTGAAATCATTTGTTCATATAGATATTAATGATACACTCGTGCATGTAAATTTTTTAAGCTGCCGCCATAAACATGCTTTGACATGGAGGAGAAGATGGAATTTTATGGGCTATAAAATTAATTTATAATTTACAGTTTATAAATTAACCTTGTCTTTTAATGACAATCTCAATAACTCTGAAGTGTATATTTCTGACTGTTGTTGCATGATGCTAGTTTTCTATATTTGTATTATAATATTAATGATTTTTTTATTAAGTGCATCTTATTGTTATTCCTCAGGTGACAATTCACTAAGTCTGTCTGAGCCAATGGACATATGTAAGGAGGCTGACAAATTAGAAATATTTTCAAATGTTACGGATCCCATTGAAATAAATCCATATGTGGAGGAATCTAAACTACAGACAAAGAAAAATAGTATTGCCAAAGTAGTGGCTACAAAGAACAATAAAAAAAATGCAGGTAAGCATTATTTTGATATCTTTTATATAAGTTAGTTCTATCAACATAACAACTGTAAACAATAAATATAAGGTAAATGTTGCTATGTGATTAATGAATACCACAAGGCTTACCACAAGTCATAAGTCTCCGCACTGAGGGTCTACCACCACCATACTCCAGTGCAGAATTTAAGTTTTTTTTTTAGATAATTGTAATTAACTATTAACTTTTCTCTTTCAAGTAAAAGTGCTGCTACAAAAGAATACCACGAAATGCATACATTTTGCTAGAAAAATGAAAAAAATAGCAGCAAGACAGAACACATCCAAGCCACTCCAAGACACACTATCTGAGGCCAAGAGTCTTAGTAAAAATAACTATTTAATACATAACCTGGACAGAATGCCTACACAGGCGAAAGGCTTTCTGTACATGCAACTTAAACTTGTTGGCAAAAAGAAGAAAGCAAGAAGATTTACCATGGAGGAAAAATTACTTTCATTAACCCTAATGAAGGAAAGCCCAAAAGGCTACAAACTTTTGCAAAAGATTTTCAACTTGCCAAGCAAGAGAACGTTGTATCGGCTTGCTGAAAATATATCTTTTAAGGATGGAATTAATGAAAATATTTTTAGGATTCTGAAAAGAAAAGTATCGAAGTGGAACAATAGGATCAAACTTTGTTCAATTGTATTCGATGAAATAGCGATAACTCCGCATTTAAATTATGTTGAATCACAGGATGAAATTATAGGCTTTGAAAACCTGGACGATAACAAGAAATTTAAATTTTGTGATCACGCATTAGTTTTCATGGTACGAGGTATATGCTCCAACTGGCGACAACCAATATGTTTTTATTTTGTGGAAGGTACAACTTCATCAGCATCTCTAAAAAGAATTTTAGAGCAAATTGTAACAAAAATTGAAGAAACAGGCCTTATACCTCTAGCACTTGTGTGTGATCAAGGTTCAACATTTAGAACTTGTTTTAAGCTTATTTCTCAAGAAACCGAACGCAAAAGGAATTTGAATGGTGAACATCATGGTGAGTAACTTTTTTATGCAAACAAACAAGCAGCTGAGCCACAAAATTGTGAATGGGCATTGTCACAAATAGGCATTGTAGCACCAAAAGCATTCCCGATGAATTGTTGGGCATAAAGGTTTGTCTATTTATATAAGGGATTGTCTATTTATTCAATATTTTAAACATTTTCAGATGAAACAATCGAAATAAGCAACCAGCGATTAAATATAATATATGATCCACCCCATTTATTAAAGTCCATAAGGAACAATTTTGTTACAAAAAATATGTTAATCGAAAACAAAATTGCGGCATGGGAAGACATAATTCGTGTTTATAAATCTGATTGCTTACTTGGACATACTAGAATGCACAAAAAACTGACAGAGTATCATGTAATGCCTGAGAAAATAAAAAAAATGAAAGTTTGTCTTGCAGCCCAAGTCCTTAGTGCTCAAACAAGTGCTATGCTAAAATATACATCACAATTTAGTAAGTACATTATTATGTTTATACTTTTCCTAGATATAGTGTTATTTGTGTACCTAGTTTCATATTGATCCATTCAATGATTAGTGCACGAAAAAAAAAACGCAAACGTCCAAATTTCACATTTTTAATCATGGTTCATATTTGGCCTCAAAAATATGACCATGTTTGTGAATTTCGATCTTCACATAAGTGGCTTCCTGTTCAACTTCCCAGAACTTTCTACTTAAGGTTTCTCAAGCCCACTTGCCCTCTCTCCTGCAAGAACGCTTAAAATATTTGCAGCACTCACAACCAGTTCCACTCATATTACATTCTTATTCGTACCACGTTGCCTCTTTCTACACAAAGGCCTTTACTGTAACTGCTGTTCACCTTTGAAATTCCCTTCTCTTACCCATCCGACTTTCCCAGTTCCTAGAAATTCAAGAATCAAGTGAAGCAGTAGTATCGTGATTTTCAGTCTTGACTGTTAATTTGAATATGTACCTCTCATTATACTGATAATGTATGTGTGTTTAATTTGTGTATCTATTTATTTCAACCGTTTAAGTAATATCATTTATAAGTAGTTTATTTTGTCAAATTTATCCTGCATTTGTGCATCCTTCCCCTTTTCTTCTCTTTTGTCTCGGCACAAAAGTTGTCTGAAATATATCGTTCTATAGCGATAAAACTGCATTCTATACTTCATAATTCTTACTTAGTAATAGAATATTATCGTAAACTTTAACCTATCATGTTTGTACAATAAAGTGTATTCTATTCTATGATATGTAACATTTGATATAATATGTTTTTCATAATTGATCAAAAATGTTTCAAATTTTTTTTTATTGTTAATTATTAATTACGTTTGTCTATTTCAGAAACTACTGTTACTGGAGAAGAAGTTAGTAAGACGATGGGCACAACTGGAGAAGCTGTAGAATTTTTTGATAGATTATTTGATAGTGTTAATGGGTCCAGAAAGACCTATATAAAAGGTAAATTGCGAGGCCCAATAAAATCTACGTCAGAACATTTTGAGTTCTGGCGTAAAGCCAAAATAATTTTAAAAAATATGAAATTTATTGACTCAACCAGTAAAAAAGCTTTAACCAATAAAAAACTATATTATAAAAGAGTTCCTTCACTAGATGGCTGGTTAACAACATTAAATAGTTTTGAAAGGATATCCAAATTGCTGTTTGAGCGGTACAATGTTATGTACCTATATCCCAGATGTCTGAATCAAGACCCATTAGAAAACTTCTTTGGCCGAATAAGAGCCATAAATTATAGAAATGTAAATCCTAATGCATATGCATTCATAAATGCCTTTAAATCATTGCTTATTTCTAATATAATGGGTCCTCATTCAGTCTTTTCAAATTGTGAGGAAGATGATGGAGACACGTTAATCGACTTTTTCAACTTGCTGCAAAGTGACCATGAGGACAAAGAAAACATACCCACGGATTTAAACATAAAACATAATAGTCGAAATCAGCAAGAAGTAATACCAATGAGGGACATCTCGGAAAAGTCAATTAACGTGTTGCACGAAAGAATGCGTGTTCATGCATCTGCCTATGTGGCAGGATATTTGTGTAGAAAGATGACCAAAAAACTTAATTGCTCTAAATGTCAAACAACTTATTTGTCTAAAGACAAAGAAAATTTTCACGAGTGGATAACTCGTAAAGAGTATCAAAAAATTAAAAACAGCAAATTGGTATATCCCTCAAAAAAATTTATGATTTTCTATAGAGATGTATCAGACTATATTCACACATTTTTGAATAATCGAGCTAATTCTGAGAATATAGGAAAAAACATAAAACAACATGTAAAAAAAACGTTTGATTTGAACTGGTTGGGTTGTAAACGTCATAACACTATTTTAATTGATTGGGCCTTGCAATTGACTATACGTGTACATGTACATAATTTTTGCAACATAATAAATAAAATTTTAAAGGGCGCAATTGGAGAAAAATCCATAACAAAGTTAAGTGATTCTCAAAAAATGGCATTTGAAAAGTATAAAATTCATAGATTAAGAAATAAAAAACTATAAGCTAAATCTTGTTTATAGAAAGTGCAAGATGTAATTATAAAAATAAAACATCATATTGAAAACAAACCATATTGAAAACATCATATCAATATTAATATTACAGAAAAGAACAGCATAAGCCATCTACAGTCTACGGGACTGGCTTAAGGATCTTTCTAAGCAAATTAATATGCTCACTGCTGTCTCAATAAATTTTACATAACATTAGGTATTTTAAAAATATGTTAGATTTCTTAAGAGAAGTAAGTAATGTTCAAAGATTAATACTAGAAATAAAGCTAAATGGGTAGTACCTACTTAATTATAAATAACTTGACCCAGTTTCTGCCTGATGGTAAGCAGAGATGTAGACTTGGATGTAAAGCGCTTAAGTTAGTAATTGTAATGTTATTTAAGTTTTTATAACTTTTATTAGACTAAGTATTTTTTAAAAAGATGTGCTGAGGAGTTTCTTTCGCTGTTTCTATCTCTCTTTATAAGGCACCCTTTCGAAACGGTTGTAGATGCAAAATATTGGACATTCATAAGTGATACCTACACGAAATAAATGATTTTAGTTTGAATCTTGTTTGATATATAGCTATAAGGAGTAATAATAAAATTAATAGTAGGAATAGGGCAAAACAGGATTGTCATTTTGCAGAAAGTTGAAAAAGTAGTTTAATGTGTCTTCCTAACAATTTGAAAACACTGAATGAGGATCCATTAAGAAATAAGTAATGCTTTGAAGACAGTTATCGATGGATTAACATTTCTTTAATTTATGGCTCTCATTCGATCAAACAAGTTTTGTAATGGGTCTTGATTCAGGCATCTGGGATATATGTACTTAATATTATATGTATGTAATAAAATTCCGTCACAATTAAACCAAAAGCCATACTGTCAATTTAAGCTATTAGAAATAAGATAAATCTTTTGTTTGATATATATCTTTAAAGTAGTAATATCTAAGCGCTGTCGCTAATTTGTAAGTTCGAAAAAACGCCTTGGGAGCTTCTTGCCACTTTGTCCAAGACCACTCAACCTATTACTTTGTTGAAGCGTTGGCGTAATTTGAGTTTCTAAATGAGTTTGTAAAAACCAACCTTAAGGATCATTGTAAACAGAGTACTAAATGTTGCATCTTATCTATTTTAGATAACATTATGTATGTTAAAAAATTAATAAAAAATAATTTGAATTTTAATTTGTTTAATTTTTTAAACCAATTTTGCAATGCAATGCTGTAATATACAGTATTGTATTGTAGGTAGTGGCGTGGATATTTTAATATGAAATCGAAATAATTTGAGAATATATCGATAAATTTTGTTGGAGGGGTACATCACTATTAAAATATCGACCTCGATAATGCTTTTTGTGAAAGTCCGTCACTAAGAGTTTTTGCGATACTAGCGACAAACGGTGCAGCCCGGAACTAAATCAAACTCATTTGCCAGTGTCCTATCTGTATTTACTAGTGATCTGTGACATCAATCACAACAGAAAACGCTATGGTACGCACACCGTCTCTTTCTACCTTAAACGAAAATTAACTCAGGGAAGGAGATAAAAAAATGGGTTTTATCATGTCTGTCTATGATGGGTGTGTTGAATAATGACACTGACAGTTTCATTTTCACTAATCCTGGTGTAGCCACAATGAGTAAATATCATAGAAGTTATTGCTAGCTGTGAAAAGGCAGGTATGAACAAATTATATTGGTGATACATAATATCAAATTTTTTTTTTCTCCCATAGATTCAAAAACAACGAGGAGAAAAAATGGTGAATGGAAGTCCTGAGCATATTTTTAAAATCATATATAACGGCTACAACATATATATTGTCCAGTTTCGAGACCATTTGGTGAGTAAGGCTAAACTGGCTTCAAAGAAGTTGGGAGTGCTCAACAGAGCCAAGTGGTACTTCATGCCCAAGCACAGATTACTGCTCTACAAAGTGCAAGTTGGGCCGCACATGGATCATACTGCTCCCGGCTTTGGGCCGGAGCCCCAACTAGCCAAGTGGATCCCTTCAACCGAATCTAGCGACAGGCAATTCGTCTTGTCGACCATCCCATGCTCACAGACAGTTTAGATTCGCTTGAGTTACTGAGAGATGTGGGCGCGCTTGCGTCTCCTACCGTCTGTATAATGAAGAATGTTCTGATTAACTGTTTAACTTATCAGGTGGCCCGTTTAACTTGTTTAACTTATCAGGTGGCCTGTCTGCTCGTTTGCCTAAAAACGGCATTAAAAAAAAGGAGATAGTATTGTACAATAGAGAAATATAACTATTTAGCCTACGCGAAACTGGACGCGGTATCAGTATTTCCAGGTGATAAGCATATGTCAAATACATTAAACAAATTAAATTATGGAAGTTATACTTTTACATCGCACTGAACACTTAACATTCCAATGAGTAAATCACATGTTAAGTTGGCACTATAAAATAATAAACACATAACGTACTCCGAGCCCCCTATAAGATTAGGTTGAACTGCTGACTAATAGGGGAGGGGGGAGGAGCAATATTTTGGACTGCCCTTCAGTCTAATAAATTTTGACCATCCTATACTATTACTATTCTATTAATAAACAATTCTACGGGGGGGGAGTTTCTTATAGTTTCTACGCCCCGAAGCTATACCAGGCTTAGCTTAGTCCGCCACTGGATGGCAGAATTTTCCTTAAGAGATATAACTACCTAATTTAATTATTTATCGTAAGGTGAATCAAACTACAACATACTATAAACAAACAAGTAATATAAGACGATTAGAATATAAATAAATGAATAATCATATGTTGCAGGATCTAACGAATCCGTTAAGTATTATAATAGAGAAAATTGGTACTTATTATAAATTACAAACAAAAAAATTAATACGAGTTGAGCCCTGTGGTAACCCTATCTAATTTGCAGACGTTCCTTGCAAATCACCCAAGTTTTTAATCTGCAAATAGTATAATATTTGGTGTTTCATCGTATCTACCGAAAGTTGGGTCGTAAAATCTTAACTTTACATTATCGTCCAATGGCTGTTAGTTTCTTAATCATTTTTCACCAGAAATATTTTAAACGTGCCAAGAATTACAGGAGCTTCAGAACAATCAAGTAACATCACCATGTAATTCATTATACGAAAGCTTTAGAAAAAATCTATACTAAAATAATTTAAAACAATGTGTTGGTAATGTCGGTTTTATACTTTTTAGATCTAAATCAGAACTACGGCCAGGAAGATTGTAATTATTTCAGTTTATTTTATTCGGCTTAAAATGAACAAAAAAAAACCTCAACTAGAACATAAAACCAAATAGTTTAATCTTATAAAACAGTAACAATTAACTGAAAGTAGGGAGATCACAATGTTTCTTCTTGACGTGGAAGCGCAATGAGGTATTGTATTTTGTAGCGAAAGGGCATACTTCACATTTAAACCGCTTTTCTGAAGAATGTTTATATTTGTGTTGTACTAAGTTCGCGGGCAAGATAGTCGCGTAGTCGCACTGGTCACACGAGTACCTTTTTTTCCCAGTCATATGAGCTTCTTCATGATATCTCAGGATGTATTTATTCATAGACTGGAAAGGACACTGCGTGCATTGAAGCTTTACTCCTATATCTCTGTGTTTACGTTTATGCTTTTCCATTGCAACTTCGTAAAACGTTTTATATTTGCACCCAGTGAATTCACAATGCAAGGTCGTCGCGTTTTTATGTCTTAGCATGTGCTGAGTCATACTCGCACGATTAGACGTCTGGAATTCGCAGTATCTGCATTTGGCTAATGAATGCGTATTTTTAATATGCTTTTGTAGTTCGTTCGCCGGCATTATTTCTCCGCAAATTTGACACTGGGTGTCTTCTGTCATGTGATGATTCTGCTCATAGTGAAGCCGCAACTGTTCCCAAGTTAAGTAGGTATCTGAACATTTTGTACATTGAAAACATTCTTTGATATCATGTTCCTCTTTCTCTATTTTGATAGTAGTCTCCCCTGATTGAATTTCAGCACTATGTGATATATTAATATGCTTGCACAATTCAAATTCGTCCCTGAAGGTTTCTGGACAATGTTCACATTTCTGAAGCTGGCTAGTATTGGGGTTACTATCCATTGGGTGCTTGTAAAGAATATGTCTTCTATAACTCTCTTTCGCTTTGAATTGTTTTTTACAGAAATGACAAGTGTACGACACTTTCAAATGCACTTTCATGTAATGGGGTTTAAGTTGTCTTTTATCATGAAATCCTTCATTGCATAGTGAACAAAACACTGTCTTCGGTTCATCTACTTTATGCATACACCGCATGTGTTTTCCCAAACCACCTTTAGACGCAAAAATCAACCCACAAATTGTACATTCTCTAATGGCTTTCATATGCGAATGATTTAAGTACTGCTCCCTGGTATCAAATTGCTTATTACAAACTTCACAATAAGAACCCTTGTCGTGTTTCCTTCTAATATGCCTTTTGAGACTCTCGATCTTATTGTACGAGAGGTGACAAATCTTACATTTGAGTCGGAAATCCTCTCGTAAAGCATTATGCTTCCTTCTCATATGCAATTTCAAAAAATTTAAGGTTGAAAAAACAAGAGGGCATTCTTTACAAGTAATTTCTCCAGTTTCCTCATTTTTGCAATTTTCCAGTAAATCAGGTTTCGCTTCATTTTCTTCATCATCAATTCGATGTTTCCTTTGCACATGCCTTGAATATGTTTCTCTTCTTGTGAATACTTTTGGGCAGAACGGGCAATTAAACCACTGGTCCAAAACCTTGTTTTTATTATCAACAGTATGCTTACGTTGAATGTGGACAATCAAACTTCTATATTTATCATATGTGAGCCCACATTCCTGACATACATGTTTAAAGGAATCCTCAAACGATCCATGTTTTCTCCTCATATGCATTCGTAACCGATTAAGACCCTTAAAAACTAATGCACATATCTCACAAGTCCTTTCTTCCCTATCATCGGGTGTTGCATTAGGGCCATGTTTTCTTTTAATATGAGCAACTAGGCTATTCTTTTGTTCATATGACATACCACAATAATCACAAATATGCTTGAATGCCCTACGATACACTTTGTGTTTTCGTTTCTGGTGCATTTTTAATGTTTTAGGCGATTGAAAAACTAGGTGGCACACCTTGCAAACATAGTTTGGTGCAGACGGTGGTAAACCGATGGTGCCATCGCTGATTCCAAACAATTTATTTTCCTGGATAATACTCTCAAACGTTAATAGAACTGCTTCTTTATTATCTTGTTCCAATTTTACTGCAGGTTCTTGGCTGTCTTCACTATGAGGACCCTCCACCATAAGCCCATTGTCATTTGCGAACTGTAAATAGAATTAGCAACCAATGTTTAAAAAGTTCCATTGATAAATTGTCCAGTCTAAATCTAAGTTTCACAATAAAAATCACACTCAACACTTGGTAAGTGTGTATGTACCTAGTGTTTTTTAGTTCAATCAGTTTATTGCGCATGAATACATGAATCACTTAAACTCATTACAATTTATGTTAAATAAAACACATTCAAAACAATTGACGACACTTTCATAGTAACACATAAAATTCTACTTTCAATTAATTGTAAGTTATACAAGATTCTTTAATTTTATTCTATTACATGCACTTGACTAACTAAGAAAGCAAATTTCATTTCATTTCTATTTAAATGAAAAAAAGGTGTATTACATGTCTTGGTTCTGAAAATCATCCTTTTTGAATGAAAATGAACACTATTTATAATCATACTACAAATGATTTTGCACCCTAATTACAAAGACATAAAATACTCCAGAAGAAATAAATTCTGGATTTCTATGGACAACGTAGATACATAATTCCTACTAATCAACTCCCACGACAAGTTGCATTAATTTAATTTTGTTTTAAAACCTGCACTATTTTAGGCACACATATAATTAGTTTTCATTTATATCAGTAGAAACCTGAATCTGTGTGAAAATCTCAATAATGAATTCTAAAGAAGACTCAAGGCTTAAAAATACTGATACAAGTTGCTTTAACTTTTTTTTATCTCTATATATTAACAACTATAGAAAACATGTACATAAAAAAAATTGCTTTCCAAACAGACACACAAAATTAGAAAGTGACGAATATAAATAAATATACAAAATATATTTAATTGATGCAAAATTTTTTCAATACTTACATCATTAAAATCTAATTCAACTTCAATATTTTCCACCTTGATATTGACTTCCGGATCCAACTTGGAAGCATCGTAGATAGTTACTGCTAACGGGATTTGAGCCTTTTCCTCTATGTCCTTGAATGGATCCTCTTGTTTGTCTTTTTTTTTCTTCTTTTTCTTTTTCTTAATCTCGTAGCTCATTTCTTCTTCTGGCAAGAATGATGTGGGATCTTTCCGATCAGTGTCATTTTCAATTTTTATTTTCACTTTCTCTTCTTTAATAGACATCACTGCCTATAAACTAAAATGAATACATAAAATGAATTAATTAATGGTAGTAAAATAAAAACCATAAAAAGTAATGGTTTTTAAATATTACAAATATAGGGCTTCTTGAACTTTTCTTAAGGGAAAGAAAGGTCACATATTTCCATATTGCACACTCCATGTTACATGATAAGAATATTCCTTTAAATTCTTATCTACTTTACATTATATTCCTTCATATTTATATAGTTTCGCTATTAATCAATAACAGTATAGTATACAATATCTTTATCGGCTTCATATTATATTTTTTGACACTAGAATAATTTAAGTTACTTATTACAATAAATAAAATAAACAAATTGTTGTCTGTGAAGCAACTAAAGCGAGAATATTGTCCTATTAATTATATATAAATGGGTATTGAAATATAAGCTTAAAAACTAATATTACTACTAGAGTAATATAACATCAATAGAATCTGACTTGATAGCAATAACCTTGATAAGTAGTTACTTATAATATCATAGTTCCTTGTCAAAATCATAACAATTTATGTATGTTTGGTCACTTCAAGGGTTCCAAAAATTATGTTATCTAGTCAAGCAAGGCACATATAAATTCTTACAAGATTAAAAATACATTTAAAGGATTTATGATACTGTTTATGGACATAATTAAAGACTTAAGGTAAAATTAAAGCCAAATTTATCTTAATCCATGATATTAAAGTTAAGGATTGTTCCCAAAAAATATTAATCTTGTAACAAAGTAAAATGAACAGTTTAAGAGTGCTTTGGTGAAATACACGTCATTTGATCATAAAACTTACCAACTTATCTCCAAACAAGGACCTATCGCCAAAATTTCACAACATAAGACCCAATGGTCCTACTAATTTAAAAAATAAGTAAATGTCCACAAGGGACGATTCAGCTACATACTACACGCAACGCGCGCCTTTCAGGCAAAAATCAATAATATTATTTTATATATTCATAATGAAAAATGGGCAATATGGATATGATTATTGACGTTTTTCAAGGGACAGTGAAGTGAATTGACTGACACCACAGAACCTGATAGATTACAGATTATACAGACTCCATACCTACCATTGCCATACCACGCATTTATTAAAATGCTGCTGATAACATCAGCATACTTCAAAATCATTATAATTAAGCAAAAGCTGAAGCAAAAGTTAAGACTTTACTACATTTACGTTTACAAAGTCAAAGAATATTAAACCCCGACCTTGTATATTATTGTGTAATATCCAGGTCACCGAAAATATAAATAACAACATCATAAGCGAATTATGCGATAGACTGATAATTACAGCTCGTGCTTGAATCGCAGCTAAGCGACATGTCGTGTTTCGTGACAAAATTTAAGAAGCGGTGCTTTCTTTATTCTTAGTTAAAAACTTTTAGGTGGTACCTTTAATTGCTAATGTGTTATAACTAGATGGTAATTTTTAATTACTTTTACATAAAAAGATAAAATATTTGGATATCCTTTTTTATTGAAGGTAGGTATCCTAAATTTTTAGAGGATAAAATCAGATGGCGTTGCTTAATTTATGTACCTACCTACTTTGGTAGTAAAAATAAATCGAAGAACTGTCAAACGAGGACATTTGTCAAATAATCAGCTGATTTGTGCCAATGTCATGTACGACTTCTGTCTCCTTCTGTCTGTTGGTTTGGTCTTGATTGTAATATTTGTAATCTTGTAATAGTGCAATAATGTATTTTTATTTCAAAAGCTAACCATTCTAACCAGAAATAATATAATTTATCTTGAAATGTTTAAGGGTAAACATAAAAAATGTATCAATGTTTAAAACTTATTCGCGCTAGTCGATCTAGATCGTATTTAAACACGCTCCCCCGTATATTTAAAACTCAAAATAGAGGAATTCAGCTGACGGCAGGTACAAATTTGTTTGAAAAATCTTAGTAAACATTACGTCAGTGCATGATTAAATATTAATTAAGAAGTGATTATTCTGTAAAGGTTTACTTACATATGCTACAACAGAGGTTAATGATAAATAATAAGTTTTGGCAAAGTTAGTTCGCATTAATTTATATTGGCTTTATAAATTGCTTCTACATACTAAAAGCCAACGATTTAATGTCAAATATAAATTCAAAATAAAAATAAACATGTACCTATTTCAGGATTGAGACATGGGGAATATGAATGGCAGGATCCTAAATCAGAAGATGAGGTGTAAGTTGCTATTATACACATATAATGTTCATTATCAAATATAATTGAAATAAACACACAAAACAATTAAACAAAAGTAATAACACTTAGGTCTGTAATTCATATACATTACATTCCATTATGATAGATATCACGTATGTAATATAATAAGAAATGGTTTCAGGGTTAATGTTGTGTACATAGACAAGGACGGAAATAAAACTAAAATAAGAGGCAAGATTGGTGATAATATTCTGTATTTAGCACACAGATATGGAATTGAAATGGAAGGTATTGTTGCATTTATGTAATACTCATCGTAGTATCTTATCGTATATCTTATAGCACATAATTTATTTTAAAATAATAGCAGCTAGGTAGTACTTGCAATTAAAACAGTCACAAAATGGTACAGCAGCCAGAAGCCATTTTTTAGTCTAATAACCTTGAACATGGCTCAGTATTTAATAGGCACAGAAATAAGTGTAATGAAAACTACTGAACAAATATGTCCCAAGGTCATCCCCATGATAATTTTCATGTTGGGAATTGGATGTGTTCCTACAGGAAAACAGATACAAGTTAAAGAGATTTTGTTAGAATTAATCTTTTTATGACTTTAAATTAATATAGTCATGAGAGTAATGAGTAAAGTAATTTCTTATGCGACTGAGAGTAAAACATTGTTGCTTAGTAATGCATTAATGCAGACCTGCTAGAAATTTTTAAATGTGTACATAAATTAACATTCTAGGAGCCTGTGAAGCTTCACTAGCTTGCACTACATGTCATGTTTACGTACAACATGAATTTTTTGATAAGCTACCACCATCTGAGGAAAAAGAAGATGATCTGTTAGATATGGCGCCCTTTCTGAAGGAAAATTCTCGTTTAGGTAATAGTTTGTTCACATAATTTGATTTCTAAGTAATTTAAGCACAATGACTTGTAATTTTAAACTAAGTGTTATTATCGAAAATGATAGCTGTTATCAATGCACAAGCCAGGGGCAGTTCATTTTTATTTTTGATCAGTAAAATAGATGTTGGTTTAGAACTATCCACGAAACTTTATCTTGTTTAGTTTATTTTTCTATCAATCAAAAATTTATTAAAATTAAAATTTACAAAAAGTTATTAAAATTACTTATACATACATATGTATATCCTTTGCATAGTTAGGAAATAAGATTATATCAAATTGTATGGCAAATTTTTTTCAAAAAAGTGTAACCATTGCAGCTGACATACAAATAACCAAGCAAGGTGGTAATGGCAACATGCATGCATAGTATGTATTTTGTCAAATTTGTATTATAACTTAGGTACTATTGTTATCTTTATTTTCAGGTTGTCAAATAATTCTCACAAAGGATCTGGAGGGTATGCAGATATCCTTGCCTAAAGCAACAAGAAATTTCTATGTTGATGGTCATAAGCCAACACCGCACTAAATAGTTTTATATCCACATTAAGTAATCAATACTAATAATTTGGGACAGGTTTTTGTCAGTCTGGTTTCACAAAGTAAAGTTAGGGCAGGTTAATAGTAAGTGATAATTTAATACTCATACTAATGAATATTTGAATAAAAATGTACTTTTTCTAAATTAATAACAAATAGTATTGAAAACACAATTATTTTATTTTTTAATTTTGTCTGTTACTAAACATCATTGTTATGTAATACTGAAGCAGCTAAAATATTTCCAGGAATTCACAATCAACTTAAAATTAAGGTTGGACAGAACATAAAGAGAGCAAAAAAATATTTCTTGAAGGATTTTTTATTATTAAATAAGTGTACACAAGACTTAAATCCATTGTTTCTGCTTGAATTTGGTTAAGTGTTCCAATAGAGGAAGCCTGCCTATTTGGGTTACTATTATTTTATGAATATCCAAGTATCAATATTTGAAATATTGTGATTTTTTTATTTTTCGCAACTGCTATAGATCTGTGAGGTTATTACAAATAGCAGAATATGTTGTGCATTAGTTATTTAAGTTTGTACAAATTATAGGTACATATATGTAAGTAGTAAGTAATAAACTAATAAATAACATTTATTAGCTTTGTAGTTTTATTATTAATTATAATAGTTCATGAACAAAAATTAAGAAAAGTAGCAAAATTATAGAAATATAGTCACAAAATGAAATATTTATAATAACATGCAAAAAAAAATGTTACACATAACTACCTAGTACCTTTGTCCTTGGTGACACAAACATCCTAAGTTACAAAGCATTACTAACAGATACTTGACAATAAAAATATATGGCAAAATTCAAATAATTTATTTCATGTAGGTATTTGTAAATACACTTATGAATATCAAATATTTTATGTCGAACATCATTTCCGAAAACATCTGGATCCTCTTATTTGACAGTCATTCTCAGCTGTTACAGAATTGTACATTATATGTGGCAAGAGAAAGCATTTTTACCAAAGAAATATGACTACTAACAAAAATCACTGCAATATTAATTTTATACTGTTCCTCTTATGACAGTCATCATGTCTTTTTAAACATTGTTTGTAGATTGTTTTATAACTACACTTATCACAGTAAAGAACATTATCTTCAGGATTATGTTTCAATTGGTGACTCTTTAGTGCTGATTTGGCAGAACATCTGTAGTTACAGTTTCTGAAGTCACATACATACACTTTGTCGTTTGTATGTATTCGCTCATGAATCTTTAAATTGGGTAAATAGTTGGTTGCATAATCACAATATTGACATTTGTTCTTCTTATCTGCTACATGAGTGTTCTTATGCTGATTGTAATGTGATTTTGTAGAAGTTCTATATCCACATATATTGCACACATATGTAGAATTATAAATATTTTTCTTGTGTTGTATTAATAAATGTTCTGACATTTCATGTTCTGTATTAAAGACAGCATCACAATATAGACAAGAGGTTTTGATATCTTCTAAAGAATGATTTTCAAATACATGAGATTTCAAACTGATTATTTCTTTGAATTGCTGTTTACATATGTGACATATTAATTTACTGTTTCTCTTATATTTAATTAGATATTCTTTTATATGAATAGCCTGTTCAGGATGTTTACTTTTTACATGGAACCTTAGTGTTTGAAGAGTGTAATATTTTAAGTCACAGAATTTGCACAGGAATCTTCCTAAATTGTCAATAGAATCATACCATGTCACTTGACTTCTTGTTGTCTGAAACAAAAAATGTGATACTTAACATATTATGACAAATCAAATATTTTAAAATTTTCTTGTGTTCTTTATTTATTGCATCTCCATCTGTCTAATTTGTATTTGTCCAGGCTGCTCACACGAGAGGGAAAATGCACGCTAAATGTCTTTGAGTATTTGATTTCTAATATATCAATAGGAATGGAAAGTTGATGTAACATTTATTTTAGGTGTACATAAAGCTGACTTTGTTAGATCAGATTAGACTAAAGACAATCACATAAAGGCCCTTTGTAAGATCTTTAATTCTGGCGTAAAGACTAGCTACTATATTATTAGTGACTCCTGTCTCGGGGCTAGAAAATGTAGCTGATCAAGTTTTGTTAATTAGCTTTGCGATTCTACAACCGATACACCTAAACAATCCTAATATCACGTCTGAATATTATTGTTGCTAAAATGGGTGGTGACACCACAAACAGGGAATATGACCTTTAAACTTAATGATTTTTTTTTAAATATGCTTACACAATCACTTTCTTTTCGAATACAGTCTCCTCCAATTCCCATATTTGATTCTGAGATGAAATTTTTGTCACATAGCGGGTCTATTTCAAATGATTCATTATATTCTATTTTAATTTCCATTTCTTCTGTTAAGTTATTCATAGTTAAATGAAACACAAAATCAAAATGGAATTTTAACTTTGTATGTTGCTAATCAATAATGAGAAGTTAAATAACAACATAAATTACTTTTTCCACTTAATCTCTTTTCAAAACAACCTAGCTGTTGACAGTAAAGTACACATTGAAACTTTGACAGTATTGACACAATTACAACTGAAAAAGACTTCCATTCATTCCTTTTAAGTTCAGGAATATGGTCTTGGTAGTAAAGGATAATTTTAAAATGTTTATAATAAGGTGTAAACTTTTGCATTAAAACCTTAAATGAAAAAACTGAAAACCTAAAATAAATATTTTTATATATTTTTAAAAGCCTATTGTATTAAAAACCAATGTAATAATAAAATAATATTAAATATTATTATTGCATTAAAGTCTTTTAATTAGGTATGCTATAGTTTTACAACCAGGGAAATTAGTAACAGAGTAACAATGGTTCACATAAATGAATTAAGTATATTTTATCTGCTTATGTCACATAATTTATTGTCTGTTTCATTCGTGCCGCGTTACCATTCTGTTGTTCATTTCATTCGAGCTTGTTACGAATCATTCGGTCAATCAACCAGTCCACTCGCAACCATCGCAAGAGGTGGTATTCTCGCTTTCGTTCTTGCTAAACGCGTTAAAGTGTGATTGTGTTTAATTTTGTGGTGCACAATGGCTTACAACGGTAGTGGTGGCAAGAGACTGTGTACTGGGACCGAGCTCGACGTGGAAAGGGTAAGTTTTAAATTTCCAAACACATTTGTCAAACAGCTACATTCACTTGGACGAAAATGGCCGTGTTTTGCTATGTTCCTACCATCATGTTTTGGCTGTAACGCCGGGGACGCGGCCACGTTTTCGACTGAATTCATTTATTTGTTAAGTACCTACTTTAATATCAATTTGACACCATATTTTTTGTTGTTGTGTCCACGCTAGATTGTTGATTTGTGATATTTGAGGTTACGTTATTGACAGGTGACAATGATTTGTGTATTTTGTGATGCTTACAATTTCGTAGCTTAAAGTTCCTTTTCTCGCCGGGAACGAAGTACGAAAATAACTCCATGCCAGGCTGTCAATTATTGTGATGGACACGTTTCGGTCATTAGGTCTAGTATGACAGGCGGGAAAATTTACTTTTGTTCTTGGTAGAATATGATACTTGCAGTCATATCCTATGTATTTTAGTTTTAAAATTAGAATCTTGGTTACTTTTTTTGAATATCATTTTCATGTGTAGTGCCAGTTGTTTTAAATTATTGGGGTTAAAATTCTTATATTTTGATAATGTAATTCTTCACTGTAATTCCATGTTTTGTTTTTCAATTTATAAAACAATACAGTGTTTAAATCGAAGGCGTTTTACCCATTCCAATCAAAAATCCTCCATAGAAAATTTCTAATAAGCTAATTAGTTTTTTTGCCTCTTTTTATTTAATATTTATGCTGTTTCTATGTGGCTAGCAATATTTTGAGCTATTATTAATGGGATTATATTAAGATAAACCAAAATATTGAGTTATTACAAACTTCCTATATAACAGACATTTGATGACACACATTATTGTAAATATTATTTATTAAGCTTTACAGCTTTAATAAATATCCCAAATAATTTCCCAAAGATCTTTCATGTATAGCTGTATACAAATTATCAATAGGATGGCCTTGCACATACATTTATATGTTACTATGTATTATAAATTTATTTAACTACTTCTATTTATCTTTGTAATATTTAAATCTCAGTTCAATTATGAAGACTTATTTTTTTGTGTATTGGTTAGTTCTTAGAGATCTCAAAAGTAGCTGTGGTTTTCACTGTAACATTGTATTTAATTTAAACTGTAACTTAAACTTGAATCAACATAGCCAATTTTTGGTCCACAATCTTAAAAAATAATGGAATTTAAAGAATTCTATTTCCACATGTTCCACAAGGGAAATGTTATGAGTAAGGAATGATTAGAAAAATTGTAAAGTTTGGCTACAAACTTAATTTTGAGTACTTGAACACTCATTTAAATATAGCAATAATTGTTGAAATGGTCATAATATGACGTAGTGAAAGCATTCAAAGGAAATTTATGGAAAATAACAGTGGTTGTCAATAGCACCTGAACAGCGTAACTAAAGAATGAAGAAAAAGTTGACAAAAGTTAGCAATTCTAACCAATGTCTTAGCCTATTCATATATACACAGATCGTGACCGTAGAAGAAGGGACTCGCTTAATATCATTACAGTCTGACCAAATTGTCTGGCTTAAAGTCCAGTTTATAATCTGTGTGAGGCAAAAGGGACCCGTCAGTAACATATGCGATCTAGTTTAGTATCCTCAATGTCCAATGCTGTATATCAAATTAAAGTAACTATGTCTGAAGTTATATTATTAACTTTACATGCAGCCATATAAATTCAGTATTTAACTTTGTAAGTTCCTAGTTCCTTAGCAAACCAAAGCATGGTATATGACCACAACATACACCAAAGGAATTGGTGTTGCAATGTTGGCTAAGAGGAAAGTAACCAAACTTTTCACCTACACTGGTTAACAGAAAATTAGCCTAGTTAAGGAAGAATCAGCAGTAATATAAATTGGGTTACTTTATATGTTCGAGAAACGCGTTTCCCGAGCGTTCCATTAATGTACTGTCTGATCAAACAGTCTTGCCCTTTTGTAAATACCGCTACGGCCGCAACGCCAATTGTAATAGAACAATAAAGCGAAAAGGCCAAAAATTAACCACTTCCTGTGAATGTAACACCATACGATATTTACAAAGCAAACGTAAAAGCTAGTTATTTAGTAAAGACGCGTAACTAACGTTTTATTTAATTAGAATTTATTCCAATGTCGCACTTGTACATGTAGTTAACAATCCATTCACATTCGAAACTCTTAACGTCATAAGATGTGACATTATAATTTTGTCTGCATGAATCATATTGGTATGTCTAATGAAATATCGCGCAGTTTAATTATAATAAACAAGAAAATTTATTGGATTTTAAACCTTAAAAAAGCGTAAATAAGTTTTTAAAAACATTTTTATATATTTAATGGCATTGTTTATAGTTACGTTTAGTCGTTAATAAAGCGTGGGCCGCTTCTGTTATTTAATATGCTTGTAAATTAATGTGTATTGTTAGCAAGCGAGCATACCTGTAGTTTGTGTGTTTATGATACGAGATGACAGTCCTTTTATCTCAAAGGAGATCTTCAAAGAAATCATTAAATCGTATGTATTGTGGAGCTAATTTATCTTTATTTCGCAAGCATTTGTTTGTGTTGCGCGATTTCTTTGTGAGATATAAAACCAGATAGATACAAACATAAATGCATAATTTTCTTTATTAATTTTTATATGTTTGGCCGTATTGACGCGGCCTAGACTACGGAGTTTGAGAGCCAGTAATATTCTTCTTTTCTCTTCTTTTATGGCTGGTAACGTATCAGTGGTAATTATAGTGTTGCTGATGACCGCAGGCGACGGTGACCACTTACTATCGGTGGCCTGCTCGTTTGCCAGTTAGTCATATAGAAAAATAAAGAAATTATTTTATATTTTTAGACGAGAGAAACGCGCGCGTATAGATTGTAATGAAAAAATGTAGTATACGTATTAAAAAAAAAATGTTTTAAAATTTATCATTTTTTTATTATATTATAATGTTAGTACATATAGTATTTCTGGAGAAAATTACTTCTGATAGAACCAAATTCAGGAACACGTACGTCTTCGCACTCCCCAGAGGTCCCAGAAAGTCGCCAGTTGCATTGGAAGGGTATCAGAAGAGTTTAGAACAAAATCTACTTTATCCCGTCAAGTCACAAATGGAAAGTCTAGAATTGTAAAAATTAGAAATAGCTCCCTAGTGACCTTGTTTTTTATTAATGACTTTTTCAAAGGTTATAGTAAAAACAATTTGTAGGTTAGGTACTCGTGTATTCGTACGGATAGTACCTATTTACAATTAGTTTACAACCGACGACGGAAACCGATTGTACAGAAGTTTATATTGGCATTTGCGTAGCATATAACTTCGCTTAGACAAATGTTACAAGGCAGATGCTAATACAGTAATAGAGCCATAAAATCACCATATTGTTTATACCATCGAACAGACCGTTCGGTACTCGTGCCAAATGCATCAGAACGTTCGACTGGTCAAGGTATGGTGGTAACGGTTATTGATGTTACCTATTTGCTTAAATAATTCATGTCCGTATTGATTATCGGGCCCGGAGTCCGTAGTTTAGGTGAAGCACAAGCTGTTGCATGGTATAACTGTGGAAAATTCTACCAGGTGCCAGCATTAAGAAGATGAACCTTATGACGAGAATGTCCCCGACATGATAAGTGTCGTCGTTGCAGTATAAGAAATAACAGAATTTCCAAATTCGTAACCAATCGTCGGATTCCTGCTCCATTATCCATAGATTTGACAGCTGTGATTTAATCTTTTATGTAGCTGATTGTTAATGTAACATTACCAATGTTTATGAGGATAAAAAGCTTATCTTAGTAATACCTATGTCTGTAAAGTTCATAGAAACCCAACTGGTTATTGCTTAAGAAGTATAAGAAGTTTGAAAGTCAATTAAAGTTGGTTGAATAGGCTTACCGAAATCGATGAATATTGTGCCCAAACTAATTAATCGCCAAGGAGTACAGATGCGCGTATAGCCGTTACGCGATGGACGCTTCAAAAAGTAACTTATTAATAACAAAATTATGTCATACATCGATGATAGATTACACAAAAACAAAAGTTTAACTACCTCGTCTGATATTCGCAAACGATCGTCGGAGTTTCCGAGGAAAAGTTAGCCTCTTAAAGCATTAAACGTTACTTCCGCTGGCCTCATAAATCATGGAACACTGCCGATAACGACGAATCGATTGGACGTCCCGAACCGCAACGATTATTCGATTACGGGCGATTTTGATTTTAATCGATTGCCAAGTTTAATCAAAGTATTCTGACTAGGCGTGCATTAAATATTTGATGGTAACAGCTGTCGACGAAGGGTAGGCGAGTTCTTTGTGAGAATATTGATCTAAAGAGGTAAACACAAAATAGTTCAAAAAACTTTTTTTCCTGGTTCACCCGATTTTCATTATTTATTTCTTGTTTGGTTAGCTTAGTTAGCTATGACGAGATTTAGTGTTTTCAGTATAAATATTTTTAATTATTTTATGACATTTGTACTTAATTGCTTTGTGTTATAGTATAAAGAAAAATGTACGGTTTCCGAAATATTTAATAGTATATATAATAGTATTATGTATGACATTAGAAAAAGTATTTAAAGTTGCAATATTTATGTTTCCGGTAAAGTTTCAATGTAACATCCATTAGTTGAGACTTCTCAACTAAATCTCTATTGGAAGAATGATTGGAAGGCATGACGATGTTCGAATACTTCGAATAGTGGACATATGACCTAATCTGGGAGACTACTCTCAAAACTGTCAATTTGTGGACGTAATGTTTGACATTTCCGAATGAGTCACTCTCCCGCACGCCAAGAGGGCGGAACGAGGAACGGAGCCAAGGTAGCCAGCGTTATGATTGGTCGCCGTCGAGATATGACCGGTGCGATTGTCAGCTACGCCTATGTTGTCCCACGTGTTTTAAATGTGTATGTTGAGTGAGTCTCATTATAGATAACTTGTGTCAGGCATGCGCGAATGTAGGATGAAAACTGGTTTCAGAATTTCGGTAACAAGATTTGTAAACTCTCCCTAAATTGATTGAAAGTCCGTACAATTGTCTCGCAACCTTTTTCGCTGATGGAAAAACATCCGAACAAACTTGCTCGCCATCTAATGAAGCAGTCTCACACATTCAAACGGATACAAAGGAGAGTTCCTTAGTATCGTATCTCCTCCCATTTAAATCAGATCTAATAAGACTACTCCGAAATAGATACGCTACTGGACGTATACCATGCACGCCAATAAGCTTAACTACTTAACCATCAGCTAAATGCCTTGACGAGGCAGGTCGCTAGGACACCAAAGTTTAAAAAAAAAGTTAAATTGGCACATCGCACACAAATCAAAGTCGATGGCGCCTAGGTTTATTCACTCGAGTAATTTTTAAGACTGTCGAAGTGTCGACATATCTTAAGATATATTCATTTTATATAGTTCTTTTGTTCTTGTGTATGTCATAGAACTCCTTATAAAGTAAGACAGTAAGACATCGTAGGCATTGATGCGTTTCTGTCCAAGACCTACTTAGACCCTAATGCTTATTATCTTATTATTAAATGAGTGGCATATACTTATTGGAAGTCGTATATTTGATTAATCAGTTGGATATTGTAATATTCGGAAGTTAATATTGAAAAATGTATTTTAATTTTAAGTTTGGACTGTTATAAGTAAACATTATAATAAATTAAAATTAATTGGAATAATTATAAACAAAGGCATAGTATTCTTTTATTCATTTTGTTCACGTTTAAGTTTAAACAATATTAACCGTTCTAATGTGTTAATGACAAGTGTGATTCTTTGAAGAATTTCTAATAGCTAAATTTTTCTTCAGGTTTTAATACAAAATGCATTCCAAGTAACAACCGCGGAAACGAGAAAAATTGTTTCCTGAAAATTTGCATACATCTTTGGTTGCCGCTCTTGCAATTTTACACAGTGACTCGCAGTTTCAAATGCTCCTAACCTAAATGTAGGTAATCCTAATGCTAATATTATTATATTGTTACGATTGTTATTTAATTGTAAAGTGTAAACAGTATTTCAATAACAGGTATATTTTAAAATCTTCTATTCAGTTAAGTAATACTTAATTTATCATTGGAATAATTGGAAATATATATTGAGGTATCTTGGAAAATGCCTGATGGTAAATGCCCTCTGCGACATGAACATTAGATCCGAACAGTATGATGAAATTTATTCATAATATTTTTTTACAGAACAAAAGTCACTGGCCTAGTTTTTCAACAGTATTTAAAAATAATCATATACTTAAAAATATTTCTTATTGATGTACAACTACTTGAAAGAAATAGCACCGGAAGACAATAGCCGTAAATATTGTAAGACGATTGTCGGACAGCGCGCTCTATAATGTCTGCCAAAAGACGCTCGTAGGCAACTGACTGCTCGACTAAGATTAAGTCATATGACTAGAGTTATTTTCAAAATATACATATAATATGTAAAGATTCTGAAACTATATATATAATATAATATGTCTTCCGATGCTATTTCTTTAAAGCTGTTGTCAATATACATACATATATATATAGGTATAAAATTTATTAGCCCTAAAAAATATTTAAAACTCAATGCCGTCTTCGGTATATTTTATTAGGCACTGGACCGATTGCTAGGCATGAAACTGCCAATTCAAGAAAAATATTTACAAATTGAAGAAAGTACAAGGGTATTTACTTAGTAAACCTGGAAAGCATAAATTATTTAAACAACTAATAATGTGTTGCAATATAAAAAGGCGACGGGCGTTTTTCATGTGTATACGGCCTAATACATCAATGTGAATTTAGGTTATTACGTGAGTACTAGCTATAAAGCAGTCTATATGGACAGATTATTTGAAATCATACATCTGTTCTTGCGGATATATTTGCATTCCCAACTGCATTCAGCAATTTATGTTCAAGTTCGGAAGGTATTTACTTCAAATTAGGTACTGTTAAATGTCAAGAATTATACAGTATTGAATGTAAAGCTACGAAAACTAAAATTTTCATGTATGTGGACTTTGAGAATGTGTATTTTTTGCTGACAAGTATTGTAAATTATGATCAGGTATTGAGTATGTATATCTGAAGTTAAGTGGTTTCTGCTTCTATTCGTACTGGTCCTGAAGGTTCTAGTCTAAAAACCATTGTATTAAAAAAGTAATATTTAAATTTATGTGTGTTAATAATAAACTTGCAATTTAATCAAATCTGTACATTCGATATTAATAAGATATCTCGACGTAGAGGCCTTTTACCGATATGCGCCGGTTCGAACGATGCGATTTGTTTCGTCTTTCGTTATGCGCACCGCGAAGGATTGGAATAGTTTGCCTACTTCGGTGTTCCCGCTTACTTACGATGTGGGAGTTTTCAAGAGGAGAGTGAATAGGCTTTTACTAAGTTAATGCGTCCACCATCTTAGACATCTTCACTTTTTACTATCAAGTGGGTTGAAGCATTAACTTATCTAAGGTAAAAAAAGGTGCTAATATATCTTAATTTTTGTCTACGTGTCTATGCGCTCGTCATGGGTAAACCATTGAAAAGATTAAAAATCTATCTTTGATTTTTTTCGGAATTTATAGGTACCTTAGGTGGTTAACAGGTAGTATTAATTTTGGTTGTCAAAATGTCGGTAATTAATCTTTTGTAATTTGTGCAGCTAGTGCAAAAGTCCTTGCTAATTAATAGAACACCAAAAGTCATTTATAGATATTTGTATGTATTGATGTAATCATGAAAATAAATGCCTAAAAAAATTAAGTAGCAATGTTTTGAGTACTTGCTACGAAGGTATGGATTTGGGACTACAAATGTTGATATTTGTGGGTGAAATAAAGCGTTATTTAATAAAATACCTGTAGCGTACATTACACATAGAAGAAGGAAGTGAGAGAAAAAAATGTTGCCAACATAATGTTACACAGATTAAATAAGGGTTGCGTTCTTATTTCCAACCAACCTGTTTGGTTCGTTTCATTTCGAATAATGTCAGAAAATCGAATATTTTTGTAACATATTTATCTTTACAAACTCAAGCATACAATTAGGTAAAATCTAATCTGAGGTCAAGTTATACTTCTTTCTATATTTAGACTTGTTACTGTACAGTCATTGCCATTTCATGTTCAAGGTACGTGTTGGACGATATGCAATACGCATGCCGTGGCTATCAGTAAATTCTTGGTGGATTCAATTCCACTGTCAAGAGCAACCTTGCCATGCCAGATTCAGGTTAAGGAACATCGAATGCGCAAATTGTGATCTCATACACGAAGTATTCGTATATGATTGACGTACGTTCAGAATTGTACTGTATTATTTATTGTATACAATTATAATCTTTCAGGCGTCTGTATCTTATATTCCATAACCGTATCACGGAGCCTTGATCATTTAGGATTCGTACTTTAATTTTGCGAATGAAGATGAACACTATAAAATGTTTGCGGGTTTTATACATATGTCATATGTGTATTCTGCAGTTAAGAGAACGTTAGCACATTACATTACTTAATTTTAATTTTACTAGTCATCATTACTGGTAATATAAACTTTCCGTAGCGTTCTGGCTAGGTACCAAAACATGGTCTTGTTAGAGTACGCCGTCAAACGATTCGGCGTGTTCCGGTTGGGTGTCTGAGAGCAACTCTTCATTCCTGTGCTGGCAACATGTTATAGATACTTCTGGTATTACTGAGGTCCTTGGGTGACAGTGGCTCGTGTGTTTGTTCGTCAAATATTTAGATACAAAAAATATTGTCCATTCTATTTGAGAAGTGAGGTTTGTGCTTCATCCATGGGTGGTGACCTATATTCATGTCTGGCTATTTGTTGTTTATTAACAAAGAAGTCTGTTCTTAATGTTGTGTATCATTGCAAGTCTATAATTTAAAAAATCATTACTTATCAATCTTATCGGTCATAGCCTTTATCAAAGCTAGATAAATGGAAATAATCTACATTTATCGGCAAAGTGCCGTTAAGGTTTTTATTTGTGATGTAAGGTAAGGTAGGAACTATAAAATTTGTAGTTGTAGTTTGTGTATTAATTCTCATTAATAATCCTTTTCTTTTTTTATATAAATTCTGTATCAATCAATCAACCAACCTTTTCTTTTTTATATAAATTCTGTATTCTTAAGCATTTCGAGCAACGCTTAAACGACGATATATACTCGTATTGATATATCGCTCGTATATAGTAGTGAGACGTTTTTGATTGACCTCAAATAACCTGCTATTTGATTTTGGTTGCAGTTCACCAATGTGTAAATTCCAGGATCAACTTCAAATAGGATTGTGGCATTAGAATGGCTTTAATTTGGGCTCCTGACTGGTGCTTTTTTGGATTCTTGTCCTGAATGAAAGCAAAAGAAATGTGTACACCCAAAAATGTTGTGGCACGTAGTATTCAAGATTAGAATTATCCAGCTTAGGTGTTCTTAAGTACGAGTGATATTTTGCATATTTTTTATATTTCACGCAAAAATGTCGCTATTCCTACCGTCACCGTCAACGTCTAAAATCCCTAATGGTAATGCAAATTATTCAAATTTAGGCCCGGATGTAATTTAAATATGTTGTACGTGAGAGAAGCTCGGGATTTTGCACGCGAGTTGACTGACGATTTCGGCTGCAATTTTAATGTAATGAGTTTTTAAAATACGAGATTATAAATTCTCACTTGGGAGTTTTGCTTTACACTAAACGCTAAATACTTACAAATGATTTACACTAAACTTTGGTGTATAATATTAATCATTAGTATCAATTTAAAATAAAAAAATCCGATCCAAAAAACCTCACAAGTTAAACTATTCAATGAGACTTCAATGAACTCTCATTTTACATTCTATTTTACTGCAATTGTACTGATATTACATATTTTATAACTAAGTGAAGTTGCTCTTATCCTTTCAATAATTAGGAAAGGACTGATGGTCTTTTAACAGTTGAACAGTTTTTTTTTCCAATTTTAAACGATCATACTAATAATAGCTACATTACACCTGATTAAGATTTCTTAAAAAAAAAATTAATGGGATTATGCGTTTAGAAACTAAGGTGCTGCAGTCGCACAAATACATGCATTAAACGTATAGCATCCTTTTTGTTTCGGGAATTAAAATTAAGTAAACTATATCTTAACGATCCCATGCTTATATTATTGGTAAGTCAAAATACCACCCCACGTGAAGTTCACGTAATCTCCATGTCGTTTGTTTATTGCTTTAGTCCGATTTTAAGAAGCAGTCTTGTAGAATTTTCAGTACGAATTAAACATAAATATTAATTATATTTATCCCAAACAATTATGCATAAGATACTATTGTGGTCGACTATGAACAGTGCTTAGTATTATTTCCTATACTGGGTGACATTTGTAACAATTAATGCCTGTCTGTCAGTAGGGTCTTATTGACAGCTGTTGGGAAGGATTCATCATTTAACGCTGCGTCTTAGTTTTCTATCACCAGCTTGTTGAACAAAATTGCCTCTAGATCTATTAACAAAGCCTCGACGATTTCCTTCGTTCATTCATTAATGTCGTTCCGTGAACTTGCTTTACTTGTTAATCCTGTTTTAAAATCTTTTTTCGGACGGGTCGTTGTCCCTAACTTTTTTATGACTTGATCAGCTGTCGCCTTTAAATATGTTTTTATGTATTAATGAGTTCGTGCACTGCTTTTAAGGAGGTTGGTTATAAATGCGATCTTCCTTTGATGTATTTTTATTTAAATTGCTATACGGATGTCTTTCGTTATAAAATAATTTTCAAATATTTGAGTGTGCATTAAATATGATCCCAAATAACTTTTATAACATTTTAATTTTCTTTTTTTTATTTCATTATAGTTAATTTTCTCATTGCAATGTTATCTTTTTTCCTTGTAAATATATTTATTGACAAGTAGGAACACTTGTGGTAATCTCTGGCCTAGTTCTTACGACAGGTTAATCTATGAATGTAATCTTAGTATGAGTTGTGTAATTCATGGCGTAAGCAATATTTTGTTTATCGACAAAAATGTCTGATCATGGACGTATGATTACCATTCGGTTGGTTATTGAACACTTTCGTTTACAGTTCGTTTCGATTGGTTGAAATTTCTGATGAATATTTAAGGAAATATTATTGTTAGTGTATGTTCGCTTACTGACTGAAGTGACCTTTATGTCTATTCTCTACGTTTGAGAATAAACTGATGCTCCCATTGTGCGAAGGTTGTAACATATTATCAAAACATGAATATATTTACGCAATTCATTATTTGTCTGTCTCTTTTGTTTACTTCTCTGAAAGCGATGCACTTACTAGTGGACGTTGTTAAATTAGTGTTCTAATATGGAGTAGGTCTATATAATTAATTATCGCCATGATGTAAAGTTAAACTACTTTATAGTTGAGGATTACCAAATGACATAGTAATTGTTAGATGCCCCTAAAACATCTTGGATATTCTTAATTTATTGTTTTATTTTTACACTGAAAATGATAATACTGCGTATATTTAGATTGTAAAGACTTCCAATGGCAGGGATTTCAATCCCGGCTTAATCGAGGCCAGATTAATTCCGTTGTACACCGCCGCCGGTCAAATTGTGTGAGCATAAAATGTACCTTCAAACAAAGTAATTAATTGTTTTAAATCGAATGGCTGTCTAGAATAGAAAAATCTTAGTAATTTATTTTAAGTTTTCTAACGGCCATAACTCTATAAATCACATAGTTTATCGCCGTACAATGAATACGTTTATGACTTGTATCTATTTGTCAACCGGCTTGTCGTAAATTTCGACTTCTAAAAAGTCCAGTGATATTAATGTCTTTACAAACGATTGGTGGATACCAGATGTTCGAGTTTTAAGTCGTTTCTTTAAGATTGTTGGAACACTAGCAAATTGATACGCTTGAATAGATTTAAGCATTTAACCTGTTATGTACTTGTATAGTGTGAATCTATATCAAATCACTCAGTCAATATTTATTATGACTGTTACTTAATCTCAATAATAGATGGCGCCACATAACTTAAATATTGAATTTGTAGTTACATTACCGCATCCGTATGACTAGACCACATCAGGATAGATTTACTAACCTAAGATTCTACTTAGAATTCTAGTTCAAATCGGCGACAAATTAAAAAATATTTAATAAATACAATTAAAAGGAAGTAATATTTAGCTCATAATCAAAAATTTATACGACGATGCGATGACTATTGTATTGTTATAAACGATATGTTACAACTTGATGTTCAGAAACTAATCATAATTAATCGTATAATCTCCGTACAATTAATCGATCATTATTATGTCGGGGGTTCTAACGCAACAGGCGTTAAGATGCGAAACTTCCCATTTGTTTTTGATAAGGATATTAATAAACAAAAGAGTTACTGTACATAATAGTAAATATCTGTTATAATTACGGTAGTATTTTAAAGAATTATTATTGTATGATAAGTAAATGATGACTAAGAACAACAGAACAAACAATGCTGTTGTTACTGTTAGTTCTAATGTAACAAGTTTATTGTTTGCTCCGTAACGTTCACAACTTTATATAGTTATCGTAACAACTTTCAACAGCCAGTGTTTGTTCTTAATTTTAAGAGTAAACTAATATCACTAACATGTGCTGTAAACTTGGTTTTTAATTATGTTAGATTAAATGTTCTTTTATACTTATTATCTTTTATACTTATTATTATCTTTGTCATTCTTACGATTTATCGGACGATATTATTACGACGTATTAATCGAGTTTGCCCTGTTGGAGTAGACTGAAACACAATCTTGGGAAGTGCTGGCCAGAAAATAATCCAATTTTGTTTGATTTGTCTCCGGTCTCATTACTTAGTGCCTACTTGAGTATAACAGGTAACAGCGTATTTGAAATCGAAACCGGTGAAGATGTAACCAATATACAAGCTCCAAACTTGCCTACAGTTAAAAATATACTTCGCCGTCAACTACAGCAAACAATTTTCCCCCACAGAATATTTAGGTATTTTATTCTCTAAACATTACTCATATTATTTTCTGTATGTAATTTTCAAATACCTGTTAGATATTTTCTCTGTAATTGAGTAAAAACGGCCATAAATGTTTCTAATTCCTCGTAGGAAGCTCCTTCAACGTGTCTAGAACGAGCTTCAGCTTTCAATCGTTTGCAGTCTATAAAAAAGTTAATAAGAAATGCATCTCCGTTTTACCAGTCCACTCGCAAAACATGAAATGACTACAACTCTAATCGTTTTTTATTTAGTTTTAGCATTTTTTTGAACCGATGATGTTTGGTCTTCACGGAAACATGTTTTTAATGATTTTTTTTATTAATTATAACTTAAAGCTTGACTACAGTCCCACCTGATGGTAAGCGATAATGGAGTCTTGGGCGATAAAGCGCATTATTATAAATATGTATATCTATTTGAAAGCGATTGCTTAATGATACGATTTTTTTACAACTTACGACACAGTTCAACTTACTAGGTTAGTTCCAAATTACGATGTTCAATATGACCAAAACAAGCTGATAGATATATTTATGTTTGTAACTATTAACTCATAGCTCATAACTCATAGTTAATAGTTACAAACATATGTAGTTAACATAGTTAATAGTTACAAACAGAAATGTACGTATCATCTTTATAGTGTTTAGCGGTCGGTATTAATGAATTTAAACGGAGTTTCATTTATTTTATCAGTACTGTTCAAAAACCAAGGTATTGTTACAATACAGGTGTGTAGCAATACTCTGGACGAATCCGGTGAGTCTCATAAAAGCATGCAATTTCGACGAAGCACGGTAATGAAACCTAGTTGTGCAAAATTCTGCTCGAAGTAATGCTACTGGAGAAGTGAATTGAATTGTTCTTCACAGCTCCTTCTAAATTAGTTTGTGTATTTTATATGCAATCTTTGACTTGAACGTTTACTTTGTTAAACAGCGAAACTAATTCAAGTGGTTAATGATGTTAAATATGACAACGGCGTTCCGTTTCTATGATTCTGAAACGTGGTCACATGTAGAGAATATTAGGTTATTTTTATTAATTAAAATAATTTTATTAATTCCATGCGGCACTTCGGCTTGATTGTTTAGGGTTAATTAATTATAAGAGAGTGAAATTAAATAAATGACTAAGTTTTGTGAGTGTCATTAAATGTTTTATGAGACCGCGTGAGCGCATGCCACATATCACAAGTATCTACGGACACAGTAGCTACCTAAATATTGTAGTTAAGTCGAATTAACACAGGAATATGGTCGATTAAGGCTAGCTTCATAGTAAAACAAACGTCTACGGCCGTGATCAGGTATATTTTCGGAACAAAATTAAATAAAAATACTTCCCAAAAGAGATTCCCTTCTCGGGTTTAAAACATTTTCCTGCTAAGAACTTCTTCGCCGAAACAGAGGTAAATATCAAGTGGATGTAATTTCACCTCGCAATCTGCCAAGCCTCTGAAAGGTCGTAAACAAATTATGCTTAGCGTTATCGCTGCTTCGGAGTCTCCCCTGGGTAAACTTTCTTTCAGCTGGATAAACATCGCGTAAGTTGTCCTAAATCAACTCCAAGTCTCGAATATTATAAAAGCTCTACGGCATATATTTTGTTTATTCTTAATGTACGGGTTAATTTATAGTTATTTTCCAGGGATTTGGAAATCTATGTTTTTAATTGGGAGCTACGGAGAAATGCATCAATAGTTTGCCATTATCAGTATATTTTTAATTTTTTCTTTTTCATTACTAAAGATTTATCCTTATGAGAGCCGATAAGTTAATAATGTCAAATGTTCTGTGCTAAACTTCAGTTCATCTCACAACAGAATTTTTCTTTTATGTTTCTGCTCTCTCATAGCAATATCGATATATAAGTGTGTATTGCAGTACTTAGTAGATTATAGGATGAGAAATTTACGATTAGTTTAATTATGAAGTTATAAATTATTTGATTGTTTACATCTTCAATGTAACAAACACAGCCATCGATCATACTTTCATGTTGAATCTTGACTGGAATAGTTATTACGAGTGCTATTCATTTATTATGCTCCGCAATAGAGATTAACTGTGTTATCGTAATATTATTCCATAAGTTAAAACGCGACGAGTCAATAGTTTGCCATTACAACGAAAGTGCACTTCTTCAACGACATTAATGCTGTCGTTTCTGAATTTTCGAAGTAATATGCGCTGTCCATTTACATTGACTTTAATGACGCGGTTTTCGGAATATCTTTGCAATTTTATACTCATTTTGAAGTAATCTTCTCGAGTGTGAACCGGTATCGTTGACTCGTGCTGTCCTGTTTGATATTGAAGTGACCAGGCGGGGAGTGCATGCTGTCAAATGCATCTCGTAATTTCAACAGATAATGGCTTGTTTGCCGCATCAGAAATAGCGCAGTTTATAGTGACCTCTGCATTTTGGCTCTGGTTGCGATCAAAGATATCGTTAAATCACCTGAGTTTAAGCCGGCGAATATTGTAATGATTTTTGGATTGAGTTCTGTTGCCAAAGAGTGAAATAACTTGTGTTGTATCAACATGCTACTTGAACAGATGGTCTCGATGGCATTCGCCTTTTGATTAAAGAGGTTTAATGTGTTGAGCATGTTGCTCCATTGCTGATTGGTAGTGGGTTAACTTCTGATGAATCAGTGTTAAAACTTTATATGGCACCTGAAGGCCTTCGATATCATGGTATTCGAAATCAAGGCCATAATTTATTTTATTGGAATTGTAACAATTTATATATCTTGACTAAAAAATACAACCTTGATTCGAAATTCTTTGCAAAACTCATTTCATAAAAAGAAAAAAAATCTGAAACACAGTCCAGTTAGTTTTTAGTTCAAAAAGAAATACAAACTCGACAGTAGATCTGAATTGTCCCTAAGCTCACATGAAGCTTTTATCGGATTAAAGTCTCGCTAGCTGTAACCGGTCCAAAAGTTTGAAAATCGTTGGTCGAAGCGCGTACCTATTTTGTTTGGCGACTGAAACGAATCTAGCAATATGCATTGATGAATCCTAGTGTTCATGAAACATATAACGGAGAATTAGTGGTTACTAGCAACGCGACTATATTTTCCTTCAGTGACACTGGCTATTTATTAAAATTCAAAATAAGTGTATTAATAACTAGCTGACCCCAGCAAACGTTTTGCCATGTAAATTATTATTTTAAAACAATTTTATGATAATCATAGAAATGGTTATAGTGGGTTAATCTTAAAATTTAAACATACGCTGTCGCGGACGGCGCGGTTTTCATTTTGAACTTTTAGAAAGGATCAATATTGTAATACATGATTTTTGTGTAACTTTCAGCGTGTATTCAGCGCACGCAACAAAAGCTCAAAATTTTGCCGTATTCGCAATATTCATTTTTCTCCTATTCTTCTTAGCGTGATGATATATAACCTATAGCCTTCCTCCATAAATGAACTAGATTACACTAAAAGAATTTTTCAAATCGGTCCAGTAGTTCCTGAGATTATCGCATTCAAACAATCAATCAAATAAACAAACTCTTCAGCTTTATATATTAGTATAGATTTATTTACACAACCTCGGTACGAATTTGTTTCTGTTATCCCTCGGGAGCAGATCCATTTTCCGGGGAGAGAATTATCCTAAGTTTACACCCGTGATGTAAGAAAAAAATATCCGGTACATTTTTCGCTCCGTTACTTTTTTGGTATGTTATTTTTTATTGTTGCACGAGTTAGTTAATTAATTTGATAGGCAAAAACAAAATTCGATACTCGTATATTTTATTTAATTTTGTTTGGGTTTTTTAAGAATTTACCTGTATCACGAATTACGAATAATATTTTCATGAAAATAAACAGAACATTAATTCCGTGGCACTCACGTAAACTCACATACAATAACATAAGATTTTTCTTAAGCATATAATTATCACTACATAGTATAAAACAAAGTCGCTTTCTCTGTCCCTATATCCCTATGTATGCTTAAATCTTTAAAA
>DWJN01000045.1:0-37204 GCA_018248895.1 Carystus phorcus
GTCAAGATTAATCGATATATTTGAAAAATATCGATACGATATATATCGATATTTTTCCCACATTTGCCCATCCCTACATACGCGATAAAACACATTTCATTTTATTTCACTCCATGCACACCGACTGACAATACCTACTGACATTACTGACATTACTGATATGATAACAAACTTTTACAACAGCTAACTTTGACACTGACAATGACAATACAATTTCGTCTGTCTGAGTCTGAGATCTATGGCACAGGTACATAGATCGAAATTTTTATTTTATATATAAATTTAAACGATGGGTATTTTATACATCCAATTTATGCACTATAATATTTCATTAACTCTTTAATTCCTTTTTTTATAGTATAGTAGGATAAATCTGATCTGCAGTTCCTTCAGGCCCTATATAAATTCCCCTAAGCTGTTGATACGCATTTTATACCTTTAGATACCTTCAAGCTTTAAAGAAACTTAAAAAACAAAAAAAGTCCTTTAAATAAAACGATACGAAAAATTGTCATAAATAAAATATTACATAGAGCGCGCGCGGAAAAACTGTAGCATTACCTAATTTCATAGTATAGGTACCCCGTTGAAACCTATGCAAGTTAGCATTATTATATATTATTTTTATTAAAAAGTTTAAAGACTTTGTATGAAAACATATATAGTAATGAAATTGGAAGCCGTACTAAAGATTAATTAGCAGAATATAATTAATTTTAAGTTTACTATCTAAGCGTTTATGATTTAGTAAGTCAGTATTACCTAACTGGGCAGTGGCGTCGTAGTGAGAGTGTGTGTTCAGGACAGTTTTCAACAACAAACATTTAAAGTAGGTACTTACGGGGCGTTTTTATTAAAATTTTCTATTTGTCTAATTTTAAATAGAAGCCCTAAAGCACACTAGTGTCATTAGCAACTATCCAAGGTAACTATTTATTTATTGTATAATGATTCTTCTATAAGTATTTTCTGTCTGTGTAACACGCGTAGTACGAGCACAGAATACTCTTTGAATACGAGTGTATTATTAGTGTGTGAGTGTATCCCTTGAACTTAACTCTCCGCGTGGTGGATTATCTGTCTATTTTCGACTACTTTAAGAACATTCGAAAACATTGAGAAGGAATTGTGACTTGTCACTTGACTAGCTTTGATGTGAGACTTTAAAGAGGAGAATGAATAGGTTTTTACGATGTCAGTGCGTTCACGATATTTTTCGTCACGACTCACGACTTACCTACATAGTAAGTGTGGCTGATCTTAAGCATTAACTAAATTGATGTAAAAAATATATAAATATTATCTATGGTTTCAAATTATCTATCATTGTAAAGGCATACCCACTATAATTTTATTGTACTATTTCAAGGATGAATTTTCAAAGTGAACCTATTTTAGAACCTATAAAAGTAATTGTCGTAAATCCCCTTGGACCGGCTGCGCAGTTGGTTATAGTAAAAATATTATCTGGGGAGGTATTTGGTGAATACCAAATGGTCGATTTACGCCTTTTAGTGTATGCAGATAAAATTATATCGGCGGAAAAACTTAAGTTGGAAATAGAATCATGTGCTTTTTCCTGTTACAATTCTATTGATATTACTTCAGATTTACCGAGGTAAGGTACTATTTATGATTTCCAAAAACAAGAAGTAAATTTCAACAATTACCAAAATGTTGTAATCAAATAGGTTTTCATTATTAAAATCTATATTAAATTATACTAGGGTCAAACTATTTTAGATGTCTTATAGATATCTTAAAATAGGCAGATTGTTCTATGGTTATATTTAAACCAAAATTACTGACAAGATTTGAATACAAATTTAATAGTTGTAGTACCCGCAATTTCGACATTTTAAAATTTCAAACAGTTTGGTTAGTGTAGAGATTAAACTGGATTTTAGTAGGACTCGTAAAAGAGTTTGTATTGAAGATTGATAGGTAAATATTAAACAATTTAAATATTACTTAAATCCTTTTCAAACAATATCCAAATGGTGGTAATTTCAAACAGGTGCAGTGGCAAAGCATTGGAATACTACCTCATATGTAGAGGTATTTGGCTCAAGCCTTTCGTTTTCAACGATAACACGTAATTTGTATTATAAGTAGGTTGTCTTTTAAACATAAGAAAGGTTTTTTTTTAAATAGCGCCACACACTCATAGCCCCACACTAGGAATCTAGGATACCCAGTGTCGTGGGTGCCATGGACAACATAGAAAGACAATTACACACACACATAGACCGAGAACAGAAATTTAAACTCATCATTCAAATAACATAGTAATTGTATTTTATGACTTTTTATTAAGTACACGATAAATTTTTACCCGTAAATATTATCCAAAATAAACTTTTATTGGTTGAATCTATAGACTTAATAAAGTTTTTAAACGATCAAAACAAAAAAATAAGAGCTAGTGAACATTGATTAGTAATCAATGATTACTTTTTGAATCTACCTACAGAAATACGGCGGGTTTGTACGATTTCACACTTAAACGTTCTCCATAAAGTCTAAATAGCGTGTTGAGTAAAATGAGCTGTTGAACTTCGTCTAGTGCATCAGGAGCAAATCTTCTATCATTAATTTTATTATTACGATATATGTATACTTATATATTGTATTTTAATATATTACTGGTATTATATTCATATATTTCCGTGAAGTCGGCCTGGTTTCCTTTTGCTTGAATCAATCGCCAAACAATTAGTCGTAGATCAGAACGTCGAAAACCATTTTTTTACCGATAAATAAGTGATTTACACTTTAATAATTCTTTATTTACAAAGTAGTTCTTATTTGTTGGAACAGTATTTCAGATTGCGATGTCTTCTGTTTCTTAACAAACTTTTCAAACCCAAACATATTTGAGAATTCTCCGGAACACCTTCAAGAACACTTTGAGGATTTATACCTTATTATAAAAATAGCTAACAATTTTGTGCTCCCCAATGACTATACTATGAAGCAAGTCAGCACTAAATCAGAAAGAAACAAAAAACCGATTATTATTAGCGATGGTTTGGTAGCAATGGATATTTTAAAATCAGTATCGACAAATATGCCCGCAGATATATTCTTTTGCCCCACCTCTTTAACGTCCATCGCAAAATCAGTTCTTGGAGAATATTTAAATGTGAGCAACCTTTTGTTATTTTTTATTTTTATACGTTTTTGTGATCATTTGGTAGAATATTATCTGACTAATTACTTAGTACCAAGCAGCTTTAATGCAAGCTTATCTAAGTCTTCATAACACGTTCCTACTGTCGCGACGAGTTTATTGCTGTACTTACGTAGAAGTAAAACCTGCAAGTAAACTTTGTTTTTCATGGCACAGTAAATTCTGTCTGGAAAAGTAACAAGCGCTTGTATGATTCATTTATTTTTTACAATCACTTGAATTATTTTAATTTATTTCATTACTGTTCCGTTACAATAAAATTTGTATTTAGATTGAATGTAATAACATCAATGACGTGCTTGTTTGGGCTGCAAATGACAATGTGTTTCATATTGAAGTGGAGAAACCGCTGATTATTCATGACTCTGGAAGTGACGGTTCGCAATGTGACTGGGGAATGATCAGTAAAGATTTATTAGAGTCACTTAATTTAGATCATACACAGTTCAGCTCGTCATGGTTGAAAAAGGAATTTATCACTAAAGTAAGTATTAATTAATTTGAATGAATATTATATAAATTAACATACGTAATCAAAGTATCCAGTAGCTATAGTTATTTAAATCCTTAAGCATCAGAGTTTTAATATATTTATGTATTCTTTGTAATCATTCAAAAGGTGGCGACATCTGCTTTTAAGAATCCCTATGGCTGTATATACAGGGCGTCTGAAATCACGAAAACTTTGCGAGACATTTGGTTAGCGCGTTCCGGCAAAGGCGGAACAAAAGTTTATAGTAACATAGGCGTAATCAGTGATGGTTCTATGAATACTTTGAAAGGTATGGTTCATTTTTAATTTAAACATTCTTGAAACTATAATTACGCTTACGAGTTCAAAAAACACGTAGCAACGTTTTTTACCTAGTTTTTTTTTAGATCTCTGACTTATTTCAGTCGTATCTACTAAACAACTGCCCGAACGGGTGTTGTCTTATCAATTTTGTAAATTAATTTGTAGTCGTTTTGTGAATATAAAAAAATGTGTTGTAGCGGTTTTGTTGATCTTTTGGATCTGGATCTGGATTTTGGACCAATGATGGATTATTACGTTAATTTTCAAACAAAACATATCTAAATTTGTTTACGGTTTCTGCTTACTAAATACATTCTGCAATAATTTTTTATTTAACTATATGCGATGTAGGTGCAATGAACAAATTATATTTCCTGTAGGTATTTGTATTATCTTTACACGTGGGTGAAACAGTTTTTTTTATTCGGGTTACGGCAATGTTCGATATTACAACTTTTTATCAATTACAATTATTCAAATGCCATCTATAAAAATGCAGGTTTTAGGACCATCAAAATTTTTCCATTTGTTGAGTTCATTGTCTTCTAGATAGAATTGGCTCGCGGATGCCCTATCAAGTGGAATTGTGTAATCCGGGCATTACATTTTTGCTACTGGACACCGTTCTATGTGGCGTTAAATAGAAAAAAACTTTTTCGCTTACTGCCAAATTTTTTCTGTTTTTTTTTTTCAACCATTTCTTTGATATTTGTGGTAGTTTGTATATGATAAAAATTTTACATTAAAAAAATCTTAAAAATATAATATTGAATGCGATATTGTCATTAAATTATACGTACGTAATTATAATTATTATTTAGAATATTGATATTTAACAGTATACTGAAAAATAAGTCTGATTGTGAAGCTTAATTATTATTTTGTGAATAGCTTCGTTGCATTCAAAGATACTGCAAGATATAGAGTCAGTCATTTATTTATTAAATTTAATATATGTAACTAAATCAAAGAAATTATTATATTATTAATGTACGAGTTTAAACGTGATTGAATGAAATAAATGTTTTAGAGATTTTTAGTACGCAAAAATATGCTATAAGATTCCTTTAATAATAAATTAAGTTACATTAATTACACTATTAATTTTTTGTAATGCAAAAAATAATCACGATAATTGTTTAAATTGCCTCTTTTACAACTTTGCGCCTTTTCTAATACATTATATTTATTTTACAGCAATTAACTAAATAAGTTATATAAGAGTAAATTTTTTTTATGTCAGGTTATCCATACGTACTTCCTTTGGTTTTGAGTGGCGACTGTTTTACAATTAGTGAAAGATTTCAAGATGATTCACATGTAAAACAAGAGATGAAGAGGATTAATAGAGAAGTCAAGAGACGCCATGAAATGGTAAGTTAAGTAAGATAATAATTATTTAATTAATAATGGTATTAATATTTGTCTATTTTATTCATAACGCGTTCACATTGCTATAGCCTACCGATAGGTAGGTACTCGTAGATATTTATTGTGCCTTTTTTTTGGGATTTTGTAGGGAATATTCCAATCCAAGCCAATCTCATCTGCTCGGGGTATATCATGCTAACAATGGTTGAAGTTATAAGGGACGATTCCTATTAGTCGTGTATGGCGACAGGGTATTTTAAATTGCGTGCCTTCTATGTACATGGTTTTTTGGTTGCTATTTTCGATAGCTAGTAATAAACGGTTTTCGGCGGTGATGACTATGGATGATTTTAGTGTTCACGAATGTGTAGGCGTTAGAGACCATTTTCGGTATTTGTCAGCTAATCGCATAAAAAATTACACAGCTTGCCGAATGTTGTATGTTCTTCGTGGTGCTTGCCAATATTTTAGGCCTTCTGACAGAACTAAAATACAACATAAGTTTCAACTTGCTGAGCTGTAGTCTTCACTCACGCTCTGGTGGCATAAACAGCATACTGCGCAGCGAACGTAGATAAAGCTACAAAGTTTGGCGTAAACTAGGAATATAATGTGCGTAGAATTCTAGAATTTAATATAACTTACTTGACTGTAAACACAAACTATAGTATCTCTTAATTGCATGGATAATTATGAATAATAATTGCATAGTTCAGTCTCATTTCTGGTTCCATTCTCGGCTTTCTAAGATATATACATATGTGACAGATAAATGGTTGTTATCGGGTCTTGGTTGTTTGTGATTTTCAGTCGTTCATGCCACCTATAAAATGGGGTTGTATGCTAGCGTTTGGCAGATATTGGCATTGCAGCTATAAAAGCCAACTTTGTGCTTGATAAATGTGATGCTTGTGTAATCAAAAATCGAAATAAACCGGTGCTCTAGTGTAATGAAATTCAGACATATTTCTTTAGAGAAATTCCATTTGTTTTCAGCTATTCCAATACTGTGATCGAATTCTTTATGACGAAATTATTAACGGAGAATCCACACAATCGGGAAGTGCCACCGGCTCTGCATACTGACCATGTTATATTACTTTCACTTGTCAGGGATTTCTTGATAAGCTTACAGATGTCGTACACACCTATAGGTTTATGAGACAACACTTTTAATGTTTAGGTACTGAATAAACTAATGTGTTCGGTTAAAGGATTTCCACTTGGGATTTTAATGTAACATTTGATTGTATGATTAAATTGTTTTAAAATTCTTGCTTTAATTTCCCTTATATTTAATTGCCTGCTTTATTGGTAAATCTCTGCTTCAGAGTGTATTTACACGTACTGTACAACACAATGATCTGGCCTGTTTGTCAGGGCTGGCGCATATTTTTATGAAAATGGTTAAGTTTATTCAAACCTGGGAGAAATTATCGGAAACGAAAAATCTTTATTATCTTCTTTGCTCTCAAGAGAAAAGAAAAGAATATGTTAGCTAACTTGACATAATAATTTAGTGTTCATAATAAGCTTTATTGTGCGTGCGGTTGTACTGCTTCAAAATCCCGACTAAGTTATTGGTTGGTGGATTAAGATTTTTATACTTTCCTACAATATGGGTATTAAATGGAAGGACGAGCTGAAAATATGAATACGAGTTAAAACTCAGTTGTTCCCATCCATCTAATGATAACTAAAGAGTGCAATCAAATAAAAGTAAAAAAATATACATATTTAAAAACAAGGTTTTATTGAAATGCATTAAAAATTATAAAATAAACTTTAACTATCAACCTAAAATGTCATATAAAAGGTTATCGCGAGATATGTAAATGAAGCGGGACGGATTTAGCATAAAGCCTACTTTCTATCTCGTGGCATATTTGCAGTTTATAGTTTATGGCATGGCATAGTTGAGCATGATTTTATTCCATTCAGCTTTTGCAGTCAAAATGTCCTTCCTCAATATACGGCTGAAGTATCAAACTTGGTGTAATATAATTTTTTGTGAAATTTAGTTCTATGAAATCATTTATCTGCGGAGAAAGCCACCGGAAAACCTAGTATAGAAAAGTAAACTCGCATTTCTTACTCTGTGATATCGGTAGCGCTTTTATTATTTTTATTCTGAACCGAGACTCTGAGCTCTGATGAAGAATTATGATGGATTGTGATTGATTTATAAATTAATACAATTACAAATAAATTGATTATAGCTGACTTCTCGTATAAGAGTATGTAGTTGAGCACAATATACATTGACAATATTTTTGGAAATCGACGTTTGTTGGAATTCTAAATTATATGGAATCTGTTGGGCTAATGAAATAATTCCAAATACAAGAATAGGGCAACTTAGAATTGTTTCAACAATACTCGATACACGCACCGATCAAAAAATTTATTGCTTACAGAAAACCAACCTATGATATTTGGAGTTTATTTAGTGTTCAGCCTTTAAAAGAAGAAAATACTGAAAATTTTGGGTTTTTCAGTCAGGGGGCAAGGCAAACCAAACAAACAAACAATATAACACTTGCAATATTGCAAGAACAATATTGCAAGAAGAAAAAAACTATTTCGAAGAGGTGTCATAGTCTTTTCTTTCCATCGAAAGCAGTGTTTTCGTTGTAAAATTAATATTTTCAAGGGCTAACAGTATAAGTGAAATATGCATAACGATATTTCATAATACCTAAGCTGGTAAAAATGTTACACAAATAACTTTATTTTCTTAATACTAATGCAGCTGTACCTACATGTTAAAATGTTAATAAATATAGGACAATACCGCGACACAAGCACTGGACAAAATCAAAAGGCTACACTTGATTAAAGAATCCCTTGCATGCTCGTCATTAATCAGTTCACTTCCGAGTGTTAGCGTGATCCGCTGACCTAACCTGTGACGGCCTGGTGGAGGGGAAAAACAAATAAAAGCGCATTTACCCACCGATTAATATTCGACGGACTACGGTCCGTGCTCCCTGGCCGCATCGTTTGTTTAACCTCTTCTGTCAATTTGATTTCCGACCTCGGGGTATGTAATTTCCATTACGGAGGCCAGACGTTCTGTTTGTCTACGCGCAGTCAGTAAGTAGAGAAACTGTATTACCAAGGAATTAAATAGGAAAATATTCAATTGTTATATCCGTCATCGACGATTCGGTATTCTTATTCTTAACGATTCGTTAAACAAGAATTTAATGTTTACATAACTGAGACACACCGTTATTTAAAACGTTGGGATAATTTTTGATAACGGGTTGTTAATAATATTTATGGGGTTACTAACAACCCATTCTCGCTTCGCTTCCGTAAACTATGGCTGATTACCCACATCCAAAACTAATTGCTATTTATTTAGTTTAGCAGATATACAAAAATATTAAATTTATCAAAATTAATTATGCTTTTGTTCTATAAATTTGAAACATACTAATTTATTGTAAAGTACATAAAGTGAGCATGTAAATATAGTGATTATAATGTACCAAAGAAAAAATTAAAACCTATAAAATCACGGTACGGAAAAAATACAACTCGTCCATTGAGGTCTGATCTCTTAGTTAACTTCTTTTTCGTAAGGTTCTTAGAAAATGGTGTGGAAAAGTTATCCTTCAGGGCGGGTGCTGCACTGGTGACTCTTCTGAAGTTGCTTATGATTATCATCATCCATCTGGCCCGTCTACTTTTTCAGTCTATAAAAAAGCATGGAATATCGGTCGTTTAACATTATACGTGTAGTTTTATACATAAATACACATTGAGATTCCTTTGAATAGAACTTCGGTGTAATTTAATAATATTCTAAATGTTCAGTTTAGCGGAACGAAGTTTCTCAAATAATTAAGTAATTGCTCGTTATTAAAGGAACGTTAGTTCCTTTATACGTTTTAGAGCTCATTTATATATTATGTAAATAACAAGAACTTTGTTCGAAAATACTATTCAAAGCGAGTGGCCATTCCTCTGAGCCAGGGGAATTCGAATCAAACTCGTCTCATTAGCTCGTAAAGGAAAACTTGGATTAGTTGACCAACTTCTAGTAGGTAGTGAAACGGGCGGGTGCGTTCCGAATGCGAACTAAATATGGTTCTGCGGTCATTTTACTTTTTCACGCCGTAATTGTGTTCCCGTACTATGGTTACGGAAAACGTTAATGTAATTCTACTATTACACGGAGTTTGTGCTGACTTAATATAAACATATATACATTTAGGAATGTTTTTATGTGTTTTTATTGATAGTTTACTTACACACTTAGTTATTTATATACTTACATACGTAAACACGTTATTGTATATTTTATAACATAGTGGTTAACCTAACATGATGTTGTTGGGTAATATGTTTTGTACTCTAACCGGTTGCCCAAATACAAACAAAGCGTTCACAGCCCGGTGGCCTAAGGTGATATTAATAATCGACCAAGGTAGTTAGGTAACCATTTCTTAAAAGCTTCCGTACTTCGGAGAGCACATTCAGCCAATTAAGTGTAATAGTACATATACAGCAATTCTCTGTCTCCCAAATTTTTTTGTTCTACGAGAGTCATTAGGAAAGTCTAATAAGTTTAGGTATTAATTTTGTAAATCTACACTTTGGACCTGATGAGACTATTCTTAGATTAATCTTTGTTGAAAATGATGTATTAAAAGAATGAAAAATTATACTAATGTTTAAATCTCTAAATGAACATGTTCTTACTTTAAGTCCATTTACATGAACATATTATACAATCTAACTAATGTTCGTCTCTTAAAAGATCCAGTTATAATTCTCTACAAAAAGATGGGAAAAGCTGAGTTCGTAAGAGCCATGAAAAAATATGCTGGAAATAATCCTTAAAAAGAGGACCTATTAACTGCAGCGTTTATTTAAGGCTGACCGGCGCCGCGGAGTCGCCATGTGAGAGCATAGAATATTTCATCGCTTAGCTGCTACCGCTAAACTTTTACTACGTTTTATGTCTTATATCACATTATATATTAGTGTATTTTTAAATAAATGATGTTTCAAGAAAGCATATGTCTATCTTCGGGGATAGGGATAGTCCAGGTCAACCAGCACCTTCATGCTTCAGAGTAAATAAATCTAAAATAAAACCATATAATTGTATTCAAGTAACACGTAAATTTCACATGATTATCGATCTTCACTTTGAAGTTATGGATTTAATTATCTTTATACTACAACATGATATTTCTAATTTCTTAATCAGAATATTCAATTAAAATAACAACGGAAACGAAACATACTTATATAGAACCTTTTTAAAATGTTCATCGGTGTAACAAAGCGTTGGGAAAATTTGCATTCGCCCAACCTTCATCCGATTTGTGTCGCACTCAAAATTTCCATTTGCGCGACTTGCATCTTATTTGTGAAGGTTTAAGACGTTTTCAATCCAGTCTTGCTCCAGGTTTGCTCTAATCTTTACTGTAAATAAATGATTTTCTTAGATTTTAAATGAATACTTATGTAAAATAAAGTTTGGGCCTAAATTTGTATAATATTTAAAACTTATCTTTGAAATGAGTATTTGTTCTGGCTATTTATAAATCTTTATGTGGTTGTAGATACTTTTTAAACTACTAAACACTCTTCATTTACTAATTATTAACTTTAAATTGAATATATGAATATACGTACGACAAAGAAAATTGTAATAATGGAGATAGCTGATTAAATTATTTAATGCAAATTAATAAGAAATAGTTTACGTCTATTAAAGTCAATAAAATGTGAAGCTTGTTTAATGCTAGGTCGGTAGCGGTAGCGACAGTAACAGCCGACATTCTGATTGTCTTATTCTAAGTATTATCCAGGTCGAGAGAGCAGAGAGTCTAGAAGAGTATTATAGCTGTAACTATTTTAACGTGTCATAGTATTGACATCAGCATCAGCTAGCGACAAGCGTTTTTCATTTCATCGTTGCATGTAGTTTTATTACAATTACCTTACATATCTGCTTATTACTTACTTATTTGATAACAAGAATGCCCAGTTCCGTGGTTTTGTTATTTGTGATTCGGCTTGCAAGGCAAAGGTCTTGTACAGAAAATATTTATTATCGTATCGTTGGTGTATGTTTTGTTATATTGCATTTCACTTTGTCAATAATTTTGCAAATAATTATTGGCCTATGATATATCAATATCATGAATATTAGTTTTATATACGGGATTAGTTTTATACGTATTATTAGTTTTATACAATATTAGTTTTCATACGGGAAGAATATATCTTGCTAAGTATTAATTTATAACTAAACAAAACTGAGATTTGTTAAATTAGTTTATGAATTTAATAATAGAATACGTACATGTTAAGCCGTTCTAAGCAGAGAGAGCATTATTGAAACAATTTATTCTGACAAAGGGATCTTTATATCTTAAACAAATTTGTATAAGCTTTAGTTGAATTTAACATGGTAATAAGAAAATAGACAAAAGTTATTGTAATATAATAGATCTTTTTGGATAACAACAAAGTACATTCGAACAAAGATAGATGCGTCCAAAGATTATCTCGCCTATTAACACGGAAGGATGGTAGTGTGACATTATTGTAAGCGCACGCGAGACTTTCCACTTTATGTAGCGCCCCAGCTCCTTAGATTTATTGACTTTTTTCCTGCCTTAATTCCCGGAGATCCGGTCCAATGGGCTAACGCCACCACCGGAACATTAACTCCACTCCGGGGAAATATCTTCGTATCTCATTCTGTTTTTAAATTATCACTTACGCTACCAAGTTTTGGCACCGATTTAATTTAAAAGACAGTATCTTGTTCTATTGTGACTACTATCAATGTTGCCATCTGTAAAGTTTTAACAAAGTTACAAGTTCCATTTGAATTTAAAAAAACAAACTTGTAGAACTCGCTTTTATACATCTCTTAACCTTAGATTGAGTGATATCGTCATCACTCTCATATCAATACTCCTTTAACTATTATACATACATATGTATATCGTCGTCGGTCGTATTCAGTAATTTAAAGTGCTAAATAATAAATACTAATTATTTTATAAAATAACATTTCACAAGTTGTTACAGTTTTAACACTTAAAGTAAGAAACTAAAATATTAATTCTGATACGTGTGCAGAACGTCGAATTCTCAATTGAAATTTGTAGCTATGTGGGGAAGTGTTCGATCGTGCGTTTTCTTCGGTTTCAAGTACCAATTGGAGTGAGTTAGTATTAAATTCGATTCGTTTCACAATTTGTTCATGTCGGGTTTAGGTCTATTAGTTGATATTTATTGTATCTGTCATAAAACTTGTTTATTGTTTTTTATGCAAACTTGATGAAAGAGAAACTATGTTTTTATAAAAGTGTTCTATAATGATAGTTTATTGTGATAGCAACAATGATTAAAAGCGATCTGTGTGATTTTGTTATTTAATATAATTTTTACAATCATTATGATTTAATTAAGCTAGTTGTTATCGAAGTGTTAAAGTTTCAAACTGATTCTAAATTTATAGATAGGTAATTTCCGCTTCTATTTCACGCTGCTTTATAACGAGAGATGAGGGACTGTTGACTTTAAATTTGTATTGTTAATGTAAATACGTAGAAATGATTTGTGAGTTAATTCGGGATTCCTCTTCAATCTTATTCATAGTGGGCATTTAACCTTTGTTATCAGTTACTAATATTCTCACAAATTCATCTAAAATAGCGTTCTGTGAGGTATTGCTGTAGTTTATTGTAATAATTTGGGAAAGAGTTTCTAAGCTAGAGCTAAGGTTACAGCATTCATTCGTAAAATATAAGGGCCTAAACAAAACCCCTCAATAATAGTTATGTAGAACTGTGGCGATTTCAATCTTAATTGTATCAATGTCTTATTATAGAATTTTACCAATACAATAAATTTATTGTATACCAGGATACTTCTGAGGCTCAAACGAATTAGCTACCATATTGAAAACTATAAAGGTGGGAATTATTCATGGAAGGTTTAATGGTGTAATAACCTTCTAATCCTATAACATAAAGTGGGTTCCCGGGTCGACGGGTCGAAAAATTTGTTTAAAAATGCAATACCGTCTATAAGAAACTCGTTGTGAGAACGCAACGGGCTGCGAACATTCCCATTTTTCCTTAATAACGTGGGAGAAATTGCTCGATTAGTGCCAAAGAGGATCAGGTTCAATGCTTTCTTTTGGGATTTGAGGTATAGATGGTACCTAAGTCGTATACAATGTCAGCTACTCTCAATATTATGATATCAGAAAAAGCTAACTTATAGTGATTTTTTATATAATTGATAGACCTCACAATAAAACTGCAGTTTTTGTAAGATATAAATAAATATTTATACCCATAAATATTACAGTAGCAGGGGAACTGCATCAAAATTCAACAAAGATGATGGTAACACTACAAAACTCTTTATACGTATACGCTTTATGTTATTGTTACGTTTTGATGTAATCTAAAATATAGCAAATGGCCGCTTTTAAGGAAAATGGCAGGAAAAATTAAAAGTGTTAATTCAATTAATTCCAATACTTTCGAAGATTTTTCGCATTCATTAAGCTTACTTTAGATTTGCCAGTGAATTTTAAGGTAAGCTTTTTCATGAATCATCAGTGATTAATTAGTGCTTTGGTAGATTTTTCGACAAATTTTACATGATGTTTTCCTTCTTTAAATATAAAATGGGCATTGTGAACTTAATCTTTGTTTTTTGATAAACTGTGAACACATTGAACTCATTTAGATTTATAGAAAAGTAATATTTATGTAACGAAGTAAATAAGTAAGTGTAGCAAAGAAATGACGGATTACTTATGCACAATTATAAATCAAGAAAACACGTGCGGATCCTGGGTTTTTATATACATTTATTTGTATAGGTATATATTAGAACACAGAAATACGTAATTAGAATATAGTACGGGTATGTATTATTGTAATACATCTAAACGGTAAAATGTCACTAACTGAAAATATAGCGCGATTGAAAGATTAGAGTTGTTGAATTTATTATATTCAAATTTTTATTTTGAACGGTAGCGAATCGTAATCTGTTTGGGAATAAAATTTTATTTCGATCGTTAAGCCATTGAAGCGTTATCCAGTCCACAAACAAACTGAACAAATTTTGAGATTTATGCCTGTGTTGAGCACTGAGCGTGCAAGTAACGTGCCACACTGTATTATTAACAAAACTTTAATATAACAAAACCGCCTTATTTATTCATGTATCATCATGTTGCATCGATTTTTTTGTTTTACGTAGTAAAATCACATTATTATTTGATTCCAAAAAAGGGTAGCTCTAAGTCTAATGCAGTTGTAATTTGTAAAATTGACAGTATATACTTAGTTATTGTTCTAAATAATAGAAACAGGCTGAAATGATGATTAGCATTATTTATTATTAACCAGATCATGAGACGACACGATCAGTGGATTACAATGAAATAGATTGGTGAAATTATAACTAGCCTCTCAACTACCAATCCCTACTAACTGTCCCTCCCACGCTTCTCTTTGCTTCGTTTTTCGGTTACAATAGCAAAAAAGTAGAAAACGATACCTAATTATAGCTTTGTTTCAATCCGTTGAAGTTAGTAATTCCAAACATTTTTAAATATTTTTATTGATGACATTCGTTCATAGCTATCACAAAAACATTTGACCCATGGAGAAGAAAATCGGATGGAACTATTTATTTGTATGTTTATAAGTTAAATTATATTTGAAAATTGAAGTTCAGTAAGACGCTTGGTATACGTAGAATACGAATTTAAAATCACCACATTTTTATTTTACTTTCAGGGGCAAACCATGTATGTAGTAGCTCTCAGTACTCGTAGTTGCAGCGCATAATGCATTAATAATTTAGTAAACCGTCCTCGCTCGCTTTGTGAAGTAGGATCCTTGCATTCACAATCAGTAACCACACTAGAAACAGTTGTTTTTCATTTTACTATATCGACGTTAATATTATATTGACGGTTACTAACAAGACCTGATATTTGAGATTGTTTGTTAAATTTATTTTTATGCTTTTTCATTACATATGTTTTGTATTTCGCGATATTGAAGCGCTCATAGCCCGGCGGCGAGTGTCGGTTGTAAGTGCGGTTGCTGCCTGGACGGGTGCCCGCTAGTGGCAAAAATTTCTTGATTTCGCTTTCCGTGCTGCGGAGGGCACGTTAAGCCGTCGGTCACATTACGCCACAAGAGATTTAGATTTTAAGTTTATGGCATCCAGATACTACTACTCGGCTACTCCTATGACTACTTTCACTTCTACTACTACTACCTCTGTTAGTACTATATGTATAGAATTTAATTTGGTACATTATATTCTATGTGCGCATTATTACTAGTTGTATTTGCTGGTACACTTCGTAATTTTATTTGTACTTTCACATCTTACCTATATTTTTAGTTGACTTTGTAGCGTTAATATTGCCTATAGTTTCCATAATAATTAACTGAATTTTACTATTAGGTACCTACATCCTTTTAATGTTATCTACAAGAAAGTGTTTGTACTTAAAACATTCCAACTGTCTTGAGTAATAAAAATGCGGTCACTTTATTTGTCGAACAGAATTTACTAAGATCATTTAATAAAATACCTCCTAACAATGATAGTAATGGCGAGAATTTTCTTTAAATTGCAACGTTTGTTCAGTATCTTGAAATACTTCGTAGAGAGAGCGTTCAATTCAAACATTTGATTTGCTTTGTCCGGCGTACGGCTGAAGGCAGCGACCGTGAAATTTCATTTAATCGCCGGAAGAAGTGCGTCTCTGCTAATGCAGATTGCGAGCTTCGCCCTCGGCGTCTGGTAATTTATAGCTCAACTGAATTTTATTCCTTCTTTAACTGTTCATTCGTCCATTTTGTCTTAGTTAATGGACTAGATTTTTTTAACGGTGAATATCTGCAAAAGGTATAAACTCAGATAAAATTACTTGAACTTTTACGTGATTTAACTTTATAGTGTTTAGGATGGCATTTCCTAAAATTTAAGTGGATAAAGTATTAGCTCTTTGGTTAAATTTGTATGATTATTATATACCTACAATTTTGTTAAATATTAAACTATATTATGACCACGAAACTTGTTAGTGAACTTACTTTCAAAACGACTGTTCCCGCAATCCTGCTGAATACATTAATGTGCTCAATTATCAATATACTTTATCTTTAATTGTATTTTAGAGAAGCCGATTGTCTTTCATTGACATTCACAATCACATTGACATTCACATTTACTTATTCTAGTAATAATTAAATACGTTAAAATTTCAAAAGTTATCTACTATTTGCAGTAAATATTTAGTCTAGCGCGTAGTGACTCTTGAAGTTGTTTAAATTGCAAATCGTATAAGAAAATGCCACAGTCCCTTAGGGATTAATTCTATGACTGTAAATTAAGCAGTAAGGCTATTGTAACAGTTACTTTTTCTAGCGCAAATCGCAGTTTCTGATTATATGTTTACTAATAATACTCTAATACGTGTTAACTCGAATAATGTAATTAGGTAAAACTCAGATATTAAAAAAATGTTTCTTAAAATTATAAAAGAAATAAAAATGTTTTTTTCTTTATTGTATGTAAGCAGTTTAAAAATAATCAGATAAACAGTAATAATTCCTCAACGACATCAGTAAATAAATAATGCTAATTCATAGCCGCACACGAGGGTTTTTCCGTGTAGGTATTGGATGCCATAGACAACACAGGAAGACAAAGATATACACCCAAACCGTGAATAGAAATTTAAACTATCATTCAAATTTCCGCCTCGCTGGGTATCGAACCCAGGACCGAGCGGTAGTGCGGCATGTTGATCATTGCCCTTCGTGTCCGTAATACCAAAGGTTGATGATCTAATTACAAGAAAAGCCATATTTCACATTTAAAACACATATCAAAGGAATTCTTAGGATGAAAGGAAAAACTGGACAAAGTTGTTTCAAAGGAAAGACTGTTTAAAAAGACCTTGATATGTGAGTTGCTGTTTTTTTTCAGGCATACTTACGATAGGGGTTTTTTGAGGCTTGATATGCCTGTTCTGAGTATTGAAGTTTTTGTAATAAGTCACACTGAAGTGTTTGTAATAAGTCGTATGTTTTACCGACATCAAAAAAAGGAAGTCCATTCGTCTGCATTTTTGTATGTCTGTAGGTTAATAACTTTTTACTGGGTATACCGACTTGGATGATTCCTTTTTTATTTGAAAGCTGGTGTTTGTTATGTAGTCCCATATAAATTTGAGCGACAACCGGCGAATAGTTTTTGAGTTAACTCTAATAACGCGTTTCCTTATGCGTATGGGTATCGGAATATTTATTCCTGGTATTGCAGTTTTCCTCAGTGTTCCATGATCTATTACGATCACGTCACTTGTCTACTGGTTTTTGGAGTGTTTCTTTAAAAAAACTTAAATTAATTACTTATAAATAAAATTGTAAAACACCAGATAAAAAATATACTCCTTGTCGGTGAAGTCGTTACGTAGCTACAGTTTCACTGGAATTGGTACTAATATTATTGACATTTACTTTATTAATACAATCGCCCCCAGGAAGGGCCCTATCTACTTTGATTACAGCTCTATCAAAGAAAATACGAAGAAGAATTTAATTTTGGAAATAAATGTGTATCAATTCTCGGCGGAATCGGTGACCTTTTCTTGTTGACATCTTTATCGAACGATTTTGAAGATGTGGAGGCGTGGAAAAGTTAAATAAATTCACGGGGAACATTAGATAAGGGAATGGCTTTTGTAATGTCTTCGGGACGTCGTAAATGCAACCGATGTGCCATTGATATCAGTTGTGAACATAATGGGGAGTCAAACTTTGTTGCGGTTTACATTTGGATTATCTCATTGTTTTTCAGAATTAAAAATTTAATTTTGGTTATAATGTCATTGATTGATAACTTAGTTACAATAACAATATTTTAACCCAACTACAATTGTCACTTACGTGTACATTTTAGTGTAATATGATATAATATAAAACTTTGGTACACTTTATTTCTAAGAATATTTTTTTCCTCAAATTATCTTTTGATTTTATCACATCAAGGCAAACAGTAAAAACTCTTCTATTTATCGTCCCGTTTCGTTTCAATTAGAAATGGGGACAAAATAACACCTTACTTATCGACATGAAAGTTGTTTGCATTGTTCTTAGAATAAGACAATATCCCTGTAATCGTCTTTAGTAGATTCATTCAAATCTTACAATTAATAAACAATATAAATTACAATGAAAATGTTTAGGCATTCCCATTACTAGATTGATTTAAGTAAGAAACTGCCATGGTCATCTCTGCTTTTACATTATTTATAAGTTCACGGCACATGACTAATATCTTGGTAATATAAAGGTTTTTGTGAAAAACAGTGTACCTTTTATAGTCTAGGTAGGTACTGGATGTGTTCAGCCTTCCACGGTTTTAATAGCGTATAGTATAGATACTTAGGATTGAGAGTGCTAGTGGCTAGGACTACATATATTATAAAGCTGAAGAGTTTGTTTTTTTTAATGCACTAATCTCGGGAACTATTGGTTGAAATTGAAAAATTCTTTCTGTGTTGAATAGTCCGTTTACCGAGGAAGACTATTATAGCCTATATAAACATAACGCTACAACCAAGAGGATTTGTTACAAATGTTACAAAAACGGGACAAATGTTCCAAGGTGATACGAAGTTCGCCAGGTCACCTAGTCTCTTAAATGTAACGTTGAGCTGTAAAACTTAGGTGCAGGTCACGCAGCGGAGATAAATCATTGCATTTATATGACATCAAACTTCAGCACTCGCTTTTTTATGTGTTCTAAAACAATCTATATTATGGATGATTTTAAACTTAACTCATATTGGTTTGTCCACGTTTAACGATGTATTGTATTTATTATATACCTACTCTATGTGTGTAGTATATGGATATTCGCGGCATGTATTTAATACGCCGTAACCACGATTCATGCAGCTGAGTAGAAAAATTGGCGTACAAAATACATTTCCTAAATACCTGGTATCAGTATAAAATATTGATTACATCAAAAAATGAAAAAATAAGTTACACATTTTTTCTGAATTAAAGATACTTCAAATAAGAAATTCATTATTAAATTAATTTCGTGTTAAATTATAGCGATACGTTTTCGTAGCTCAGATAAATACACGTAGCGTCAGCGTGCTTCCTTTTCAGTGCTTTCATCATTACTGTTTAAATTAATTTTGCTATTCATTTTCAATTCAAGGATTCTCTTTTCCGTGCACTGCTTTAATAAATTACTAGTATCAGACACTTGTTTTGCTTCCGGACTCCTAACTCTAGTTTTTAAACATAATCAGTAGGTAAAATAGGTAATAATTGTTATTTATATTCAAGTATCAGGTACATTTTTATTGTTTTAGAACTGAAACTGTAATACTTATCTGCACTGAGAACTGAGAAACTCCTTAGGTCTTTGAATTAGAAATACAATAATATTAATATATTGCTGCAAAATTCATAAGAAATGGACTTTACCTACCTTTCGGCAAAAGTTACGTACTACTTTTTATAAATTTTCATCCTGGCATCTTTAAATCTCCGCGGGAATAGATCCATTTCCTAGGATGAGGATGTCCTATATATGTATATTCGGAAATACTCTATCTTGATGAATAAAATAGTATGTTTGTATGTCTGTGCCTCTATGTCCCTGGAAACTATTGAATTAGTTGTGATAAAACTTTAGTAGGTTATTCTTCGTTAAGGTTTCTGAATTAGTCATGACCTGATCCCGAATTCCAGATCATCTCCTGATAAGGGTTTTCTTCACCGGTTTATGGTATGGGAATAGAATTCACTAAACACATACATTTAGTATTAATTAATAAACATGATTTCTGTAACCTGGCTCTTCTTACAAAGAAACTCCTCAACGGTGCGGTACGATTATCAAACTCGGGACACACACTTAATGTAAGAAGACAATTGGAGTATGTATATTGTATGGTACCGACCAACCTCTGCTAGTATAGATCTTTTAAATCTGGAAACAATAGACTACTACTACTAGCGTAAGTATTATAAAAGACTGGCAGACGCAACAGATCTAATATTCGAAAGACTAAGTACAGGCAAATGAGCCAATGCAGTCAATAAATTTGGATGTACCGTTGAACTATATAACAAGAGCATGATACACGCAGCACAGATAAATCAGACGCGTTTATGCGCACGACGACAGGCATCGGCACTTCAATGCTTTCATCATGTCTGTTTGAATTATACTCGTTGATTCAGCTACTTTGTGCACAATGCACAGTTTGTAACCGTCTTTTATAGCTTGCCATTCATATGTTTTTTTGCACATCTAAGTGTATTTCTTTATTAAGCCGTAAGTATTGACAGCTCCATTATAGATTGGACATATGTTCCATCAATGACCATCAATAATTTAAAGATAGAGATGGTCCATGTGTATGAGGCTTCACATTCCGTTTTTCTGCAAGTAAAGAATATTTTGTGTCAAGTAGAGAATGTCTAAATCGGGGCATTACTGAACGCTCTTATTGTCCAATGACAATTAGCTACAACATTTTCTATAATCTTTGTATTGATTTTTCACGTTTCTGTATTTATCGAATTTTAATGTTACTTTAAAGAATTCAGTGTAGATAGATGAGTCAAAATGTAGCGTAGAGTAGAAAACAACAGCATGCAGCGTTGATAAATCAGTGCGATTGTATGCAGACGACAGCTGCAGCAAGCCTCAGCACTTCAATGGTTTGATTACAGCTGCTTGAAAACTTCGTTGTCGATTTAACATGTTTATTGCGCGTTGAGATTTTTGACATATTCTGGTTTGTTGTAAAATCCTTATGTATGAAAAGTACATAGGCGATTAAAACTAAGGGTTTATAAAATTAGAATTGCAGCAGTGTACCATGACTGATTAATATGTGTAGTGTTGCGTATGATTTGGACATATTTCCGTAATTCAGGGTCGTTACTAGACGCCATTATTTCTATGAATATTACTTATGCAATCTTCGTCAGCTTCAAAACGTAGCTTGCTAAAGGGTTGATCTTATTACCGTCATAACGGCTTCTTGGCAATCTTTAGAACTTTCCTTTCGCATCCATAGTTCGTATAAAGGGTTTTAATAATAAAAGTACATTATAGAACATAATTATAGAGTTATAGTTGACATGAAATTTTTTTATTTTTTAATAATACATTTACATACTATGTCTATTACGCTAGAATTCCTTGTATTGCGGGTAGCTTTCATAAATACAAATAACAAACAATCATGAAGAAAAATTTTTTTTCTTTCGGAATTATAACTTTGCTAAGTAGACAGGATCACTGTCGCCTTGATTGTCTATTTTGTATATAAGTGCTTTTAAATGCCTAGTCGGAGTAGAGAGTATGCCTAGAGAATAGGAGAATTGTATCATTATAATAATGCAAGGGTAGTACAAGAGTATTCTGTACCACTTTAAAAGGGGTGTGAAATTTGTAAACCCACACTTGGGCAGTAGACTTACAAGCTGGCAGAGACCCAAAATTTACAATTAGACTTAAGGGGCTAAAATGGTGATGGTTTTGCAATGAGGTTGTTAATTGTAATTTAAGGTATATTTAAATCATAATCATATTTGTATCGATATCCCGATTTAATATCCGTCACAAATCCGATCACTTCTAATAATTCGCTGCAATTGCTGTGTTTATCTATTTAAAAATCTAAATGTAAAATACGATAATTTTACTCCAACTGGAATTTAGTAAAGTTAAGTCGGTAACAAATTTTTAATTCATAAATCGATATTACGATGTTAATACATTTCAGAACATCGTCTGTCAAAAAAATTACGGATAATTATTTTTACGGAAAAAATCATTGTTTATTGTTAATGTTTTGTAACTACGAGTATTAGGTTATCTTTATGCATTTTAATGTAATAATTATTTATGTTACTTTTATGTATTTTCTCTGTTAGTGTGTATACTGTACACAGTAATATCACTGAACTGTTACTCGGTTGGACCGATTTTGATGGTTTATTTTTTGCGTAAGTGGATTCGAGTACGGTTTCGACCCAACTGGAAATATTTATTTAGTTTACAAGATAATAGCTGCCGAATCCGCTAGTTTACTAATAATTTAGTATCGCGAACAAGAGCCCAAAGTCAAATATAAATTGCAAATGTTCAGTACGGTGTATGGCCAATGAATCGGACGTAATCCGTCTCCTAGCCGTATAGGTTCCGCTTATCGAGCGCTCCACTCAGCAGCTAGCGCAAACTGAAACTGATTTACGAGGGCCCTGATAGCTCCCCCACACTTTGTTTATTGACTGACTTGTTATCTGATAGTGAACAGCTACACAAAAATTGTCGCCGATTGCTGCACCTTTTCTAGTTGTACTAAAAAAATGACGTTTTAACCGTGTTTTCTTTGGATAAAAACCTGCTACAATATTATTAGAATACGAAATAATACGAATCTAAGTTTCACCACCATTTACGAAGTTAGAATAGCTTGGTCGGGAAATCGGGTGCCTTAAAACGCAGGAAACCTGGGTTCAAATCTCTTTTCTATTGTTTCTTATATTTTTTTCCTTTTTTTTTAGTTCCTTGGAATTTAAATTATTATATTGAATTAAATGTTTTAAATAAGTATTTTTTTTTGATTTTATAAAATTTATTATTCATATTTCTTCTGTAAGTAATTTGCATAGTTATAAGTAAATATAATTCCAAAAAATCATGATGTACTAAAAAAAGCACCTAGCAAAGCTCGGTCATCCAGGTACTTGTTTTTATACATATGTAATTGGATATGAATAGAAGTCAACATATTAAACATTAAAACTTTATATGGTTGCAAATAATTGAAGTTAATGTTCTAGAGCTTAAGTTTTTACAATAATTGAGAAGTTCTTCTAATATGTAGATGTTGATGTAGATATAGCTTTAATGCTAACCTAATGCAATCTGATTGTACTGAATAAGCTTTTGTTTAATATGCAATGGTATTGAAAAAATTCATTGGTGCATATCGCATGTTTAATAATTCGTAAACTAGCACAGTATAAAGTTTAGAGAACGTATGTATGTAGTTCATATATGATGCGCTATTGAAAACAATATTTGGATCAGCTTATCTAACGCCGCACTCAACCTGCTACAAACAGAAACTGATTTACTACGGGGATTATTTATCATAGAATAGCGATGAGAGTTTGTCCAATGTGAGCCTTTATTTATTGACGTTTCAACTTCTATATGTATACATATCTATGTATGTATATTCTTCTTAATTGTGTCAGCCAATAAAATACTAAACGTAAAATTTCACGCAAAGATTTTAAATACTAAACCAATTCGGCCTTATTACAAAACGTGGAATAGCAAAGTACCGGTTTAAACTTCTATTAGACCAAGTAAAATAAATCTTGGCTTAAAGTATAGTATGAAAGATAAACCTATACTTGATAGTCGTGGTTTAGATCTTATTTTGTAATAAGGCGGATTGTGTTTAGCCAGCATTTTATTTGCCTCGTCAAATTTTTACGATTAAAGAATTTGTTTCTCAAAAGAACAAAATCACTTACAGAGAAACGAAGCTAAACAAGTAAATAATACCGAAATCGTGTAGGTACGAGTAGTTCGGGTAATTCTGTTCTCGAAGTCGGGTAAATATTTATTTCATCTGATTGTTATTAATCGTGACGTAAACTGAATCTAATTTACAAGGGTGATATTGTGTTACAGCTGTTAGTCAAGAACAATGTAGCTTACAAATTTATAATTTCTGTTGTCGTCGACCTATTGGTGGCCCACTACATAGCACGGGTCTCTCGTCATTGATTGAGGAGGCCTAGACTATACTCCTGGTGAAGTATGGTCCACGTTGTCCCAGTGCGTCATGGCTTGACAACTGCCATCTACGATAACAACCGCAACCGATGGCTTAATGTGCCCTCTGAAGAACGGAAACGCTCAAAAAATTTTTGCTACTAGCGGTCACCTATCTAGGTACCGACCGCGTCCTCAGTTGCTTAACTCCGTCGATCACTTAGGACCGACGCGAGTCGCTGGGCTATAAGCACTTAAAATTAACTTTATTTTAATCCAAATTATTTTTAATTTTTTTTAACTTGTGTCAGCAGTCAATTTCAATTCCATACTAATTGTTAATTACGGGTTCAGATTTGAAATTAGGATTTAATACCGTATATTTTGGTATAGTGACATGATAAATGAAGTTAAGGCAATTCGTCGCCTCTCCGTTTTGCTTATCGAGCGATCCACTCATCTGCCGTCAACTGTGTGAAACTGATTTACCGACGACGACAGTTTGTCCAATACTGCAAGCCGCATGATGGAAGGCTAGATTCACGAGATCTGAGTAGGTAGTCGGTACAAATAAAGTGTGTGATCTAAACCGACACGTTTCTATGTACTTTCTACTTAACGTACAATTTCAACAATAATTAATATAAATATGTATTTCAAACTTCTACACATGATATATTTTAAAGTTGCTTATATAGTTTTATTGCGCTAATATGACATCGGCAAAGCAGTTGAAAGATTACACGATCAATGACAGACGTATTAATGTACATAATGTAGATAGTTCTACATAATATAAATGTATAAAAGAAAGAACACAATCGATGAACAATAAAACGTATTACTCATATTTGGCTAAGTCGCACACTTACTAAACTCTCAAGAATGAAGGAGCTTTTTTGCAAAACTACTTTATTGTTTTGCTGAAAGGCAGTTATCGGCGAACATGTGAAAGGGTTGAGTTATGAAGGCAGTTAGGTGGGTCATGATGGAAACCTGATTTGACTGTTTTACGGCTGTAGATATTGGCCTGTTCCCGGAGGAAGTTTCATTAACTCGTGATATTGCGTTACAGTGTACCGCGGAAGACGGCCTGCTCGGGTTACAAGCTCGCTGTTTTGACCTAATTAATATATCGCCTGGGGACAAAATGTCACTGAAGCTAATTTTGATTAATTGTTCCTAAAGCTTGTATCAGTTTTATTGTCTTGCTGTACAAGTAAATGGATTATCTTGACTTTAAAACATCCGAAGAGATGTTTTAATATAAGGGCTTTATTATGTTTCGTGTTTTACCAATATTGTAAGTTACTAATTGTAAGTTTACGACGAGAACTTATAATTGTATAGGGCATAATTTCATAGTCATTATGGTATGTAAAACGTAATAGGTATATAAAACCAGACGTTGTATATAAATACTGCGATCTAAAGAGGTTTCGTTCGGTTGAATGGCTCGTAAAGTTCGATGGCTCTACAGTCCACAACAGGCTATCCTATTGCACTATAGAGTGCCGGCTAATAGGGATTACTGGAACCCACGGTATCCGTATGAGATTCCCCTTAATGTATTCAAATTTAGATTTTAATGTCTTCGATGCTCGTGTATAGTTTGCATACGATTTTGTGATATTGTTGTTGCTTAACGTTACGTTTCTCGTTGACTGAGTTTAGTTATAAATGCTACATTATATGTTTACTCACAGGTTTAGTATCAACGTGGGCTTTTCTAGGAGCTGTAGGTTAAAACGAAATACAATACTGTCTTTGTTTTTCTAATATGTATGTATTTATTTGTCTCTCTTCGGTAAGCAAACCTATCTTTTCTAATAAATTATTTGTTATGTTGATATTAACAGTCGGTAAGTAAATGATTACTATCTATGAATTGTTTATTTTTCTATCTGTTTGTGAAGAAGTTTTTATTGTTATACTTTTTCATATTTTTAATTAACACCTTTGGAGCGCTGAGGGTATTCAGATAATAGAATTATGTTTGCAAATCGTAAACGACTATGGTTTGAAGACTTATTTTAATTAAAACGTTAAGGAGCAAGTTACTAACTGTAAATAACAAAAAAATCGCATTTAAGGGGAAGTGAAATAATGTTATAATATCTTCGTAAAGTAAGCTGTTCTAATATAAACCCTAATTACTCACATTACTTTACTAAACTTACATCATTATTAAAAACGGTTCAATCATATTAGGTATAAATAGGGAGAGAGCCTATCCATTCATTGTACATTTTCCAACGTTATACGGTATACGTTCATACATCATTATGTGAGTGCTTCGATGTAAAGAGGATTCAGTCGATTCCGTCGTTCGTGAAGTTCGATAGCTCTACAGTCTTGAACAGGCAATCGTATTGCACCGAGCGGTATATACGAGTGTACGTTTCGTAAACAAATTATGTGCCTATTATGTACACTTCGTAGTATGTATACTTACATGAAATATACTTACGATGAAAAATATGTATAGGTAGGTACCTACATCTGGTTGTGCCGAATTCCAGGCTTAGTAAAACTAATGGCTCGTCCATGGGTAGATGAGTAAAAATTTATAACAAAATTCCATTAGAAATAACTCATATGCCATATTGTCAATTTAAAACTTATGTCAAAGGTATTCTAATGTCAAAAGGTTACTACAAATTGGAGGAATATTTTAATGACACGAATGCTTGGGCATGAGTTTGATATAAGCAGTAACATCTAAGTGCTGCCTGTAACTGTGAGTTTGAAAAAAGCACCTTGGGAGTTTCTTGCCGCTTCTTCCACCAGGACCACTCATCGTAGGGCTTTGTTGAAGCAATGGCGTAGTTGACATTCGAAAAGTGTTTGTAAAAACCTACTTCGAATAAATGATTTGACTTGATTTGAACATAACAATACAAATGCAGTTTGCATATTATGTGTGTAATTATATAAATTATGTAATTATATATCAATTGAAATGATGGCTACGATTTGACTTGATTTGATAATAAGTGATATTTTCATTTAACCTTCTCTGTTACATTATAATTTAATCGGAAAGTATCTATTAGTACTCATGCCCGTTGGCTGTTTCATTAATTGGCAAGTATTAAGTTTCCTAAGCAGAAAACGAAAGTAGCTGTTAGCCTGAAAGCGATAATTTAGAAAACTATAGAGTATTTCCCATAGAGGAATTGATGTACAAAGGATATTTATCGTGTCTGCCTATTTTGAGTACATATGGATCATGATTCCAAAAGTTCTGCGGGGAAGGATAACGTATGCTCAAATGAAAACAACTTAAATGCAAAACTTTAGAAGCTGCGTTTATCGTGGTCGAAGACAATAGGTATAACTTCGTTACATGAATAAAAAAAATATTTATTAGTTAGGATGACACGTATGAACGCATGAATACTGTTATTGCTACATAATAATACAAAAAATTGTAAATTGTATTGCATTGCCAAAATTTCGCAAATGGCGAAAACAAACAACTACTTGTCAATGACGAAGAAATAGATAATATTCGGAACTGTACTACGAATATTGGGGTTTGTTTTAGCGAAGTAATTATAATTCAACAAGATGGATTTTTAAATAATATTTTGTGGCCACCCTTTCATGTGACCTACATTTAGTTTCTTAATGGCCGCGAACTATACATTAATACTAATGGCATTATTGCCATACAATAAAAAGATATAATTTTCATGTTAGGTTGCCAACACTGACTACTATATATTTTCCTGGAATATACGTACATGTGTTAGTACCTTCGTATGTTCAGAGTCGTTAAATTCTATGACTCTACATCACAACGCAACACCCTATTGTATACTAAGCTATAAACTATACAATGCGACGTATGGTACAAGTACACGAGTCTCGATATCACATGTGATTTGAATTTCCTACGTGAGACATGTAAACCATTTCACTTATGTAAATCTCTTGATGACGAGGTGATCTCTTGATAATTCGAATATAATTAATATATTATATCATAGAGGACGATTATTGTGAAGCATTAAGTGAACATACCTTGTTCTTTCTAAAGGCCGTATCCGTAAGGGGTTAAAGCATAGCAATTGTAAATGTGTATTGTATTTAAACGTAAGGTAATTTTACTGGTGTAATTTAGCTTCAATGGTATTGACCTGGCAAGCAACCAAACTAACAGGAAAATGACCGCAGTCGCGTTATGGACTAGAATTTAAGCACATAAATGATTATTGCTATTTTGCCAACTAGTGTTGGTTATTAGTTTATTATTATTATGCGTGTACCTTAATTACACTTGTAAATTTCGTTCATAATATTCTTCTCTTATGGGATTGCAAACAAGATAATATTTACTGTTTTAAAATATAGGATCCGACATGTAGCGTTCTTATTGAGTTATTGAAATCTGAATATCAAATATGGTCTAAATCGTATTATTTTCCATGGTGCTAGCTACAATGAAAATAGTTCAAAAACCCTTAATGATGGTTAAAATACACTAAAAGTTATATAATAATAAATTAGGATTCTATTTTTTTTTATTATAAACCCGCGCCAACTTATTAATTCCAGAGCCCTAATAAATTTTATAATTTTCAATGTTTATTTTATATTTCGTATTTTTTACTTTAAAAAAAACTGAACTATGAAGAAGTTTATAACTAAATATATTCTTATATACAGACTAGAATTTAAATCGCTGGATCATGAAGTTAGATATTCATACTAATATGTTCTCATCATAAAAATGATTGAACCAATTTTGATGAAACCTTTACTTTTCCCTAAATTCAAATCTGTTTCGAGAGAAGTCCGCGGACAACATAAGACATTTTTTTTATTATTGTTTGGATTTTATTATTAATAAATTATATTGAATGTTTTGTAATTCCAATAATATTGCATCCGTACCTAATCTTCGAATTGTTAATTTCTATTTCTTGATGTCTATTAAAAGATGAAGAACATAAATGTATTCACCAAATTTCCATACGACAACAATTTTATGTTTATCTTCATAATTACCTATCTACGAAGTACTGGACTGGATTTAATTAAAAGATGATGTAAAGTCGTTCTTGTTACTGAAGCAGTAGCTGTAACAACGCAAGCAGTTTGGTTTGCATTGCAGTAAAGAGATTTAGAAGACATAATCTCACAAAGATCTTTAAGAAACTATTTTCAAAAAAACGTAAGACTAAGTTTTTCATAGTTAATCCACTAAGTCTTGTATTTCTTTATTCTCTCTAATTAGCCTTCCACTTTACTGCTAGAACTTTTATTCGCGGCTTGAAAATAAACAGAGATTGCTTGATTTTATACAGATTTGAATCAACGTTTTTTATATGTTGTATGTATGTATTACGGTGTTTAAGTAGTAAATCAGTGCAAATTACCATTAGCATATATGGTTACGATTTATGGCTTTCTTATTTCTATTTGTATATTAAAAAATAAACATTATTTTATGTACACGTTTTTTACTTATATCGTAGAAAAAAATCGGAGTAATTGGTGGGTGCAAATTAATTGACATCGTAATTATTATAACGATATAGAATATGTATCACTTGACTTCGACAAAGAAGTAAGAAATATTCTAGTAGCTATGTATGTTACTAATTTTAAGCAAGCCTGTAAATCGCCGTATTTTTCACCACGATATATTTGACTACGTAAACTACGGGTGCGGTCGGTGGCAGGATTTGTGACTGCCAGTAGCAAAAAAATATCTTGAGCGTTTCTGTGTCTTGAAGGATACGTTAAGCCGTCGGTCCCGATTATTATCGTAGATAGCAATCGTTAAGCCATGTCGGAAGGCCTCCGGGCGACTTTAAAACTTCCGACTTTTGGATTGGCCACTGATATACTGATATTTATTCACAATGGAGCAGCGTAGTCAAGTCTAGTCTAGGCTTCCTTGGTGATGAATAGAGACCCGAACCTTATTTTGAAAGAACTTACTGCCTTGGGAAGAGAAATATAATAATAGCAAATAAACCATCAACAAAAGTTTTAAAAATTCTCGATACTAGAAAAGTATAATCCAAGGAGTTAACGTTACTTTATTGTTGTGGAGATCAGAACGTGAAGGATGAAGGTGCGCGCGAACTTCTTCCTGATAAAACTTGTTTGTTAGTTTACGCGTCCGTATTAAGCGGAGTTACCGCGCCGGGCCGCTTAGCTAAATCGTGAAAGATTGAAGAAGCTATTTTCGATCATAATTTTCAACACGTTTTATTTTTTAAATTGCTAAATAAACTTTAAATTTTAATTAATTAATCCTTATTAAGAGACCTTACTTACATAGTTGCACGTTTTTACTTAAGTTTTCATTCATTAGATTCTTTTATCCAATTCCTGTATTATATTATGAACTAACAGAGATAACAATAGATAAATTACAATAAGTAAAAAAGTTACAATAATTTTGTATATGATCAATTCATAACTATTAATGCAGTATAACATTAATCGAAATCGAAATTAAAATGCGAAAAGCCTGTAGGTTGCATAGACACCACACATTATCGTGTTTATTTGTTTTAGTAATGAACATTAAATTGATTGAAAACAATTTACTGAAAATTGGAACTCCGCGAATGAAGCATTTAAATATCCTGGAATTTGTCATTTGTTTTTATTGTAAAGGCTGTTCTGTTTTACAATGTTTTATTCCATTCTGTTTATAATGGAAATTCCGTTACATACATCAACACAATTTCGTTCGATGTTTAAAACCAGCAACTTTAATGTGTGTCAGAGCACGCACGTCTATTATTTTATACTTTTAATTCCAAGTTATCGAATGAATACTTTTTGACTTACTTGTTTTTTCTTTGATAAAGAAATTCAGGTCAAAGATATTATAATATTGTTCTATTTGATAACCCGGGTTTCTGATTGGAATCAAGGAGTCCTAGTTTTATTTAACAAAGTCCTTCTAGGATAAATTGATGTTCCAATTAATAACTAATACACGTGTTCGGATGTGTTATGAAACCCTCGGGCATGCCTTAACTACTGCTATCTCACGATTACGAACGAGCTTGTCGCTTTAACTACACTAAAACCGAAATAAATAAAAATCATAACATTTTCCCATTCTTTGTCAACAATATGTTTGTAACTCGGTTATTTTTCACCTTCATATTTCAGTTAAAACTAGACAGCGACCGATCGAGTTTCCGTCCCTCTCGTAGCCTAAAAATAATAATCTGGTCAATAATAAATCTGTAGTTTCATCCTCGGCTGTTTCAATCATACTATAGTAATTCAATTGATTGAAAGTTACTTTTATTGTTTGTCAATGTTTGGCACATCGTTCTATTTCCGCGAAGCCGACATCCATTTCGAAGTGTCATTGAAATTCCGTGGTTGAGGTAAAATTAGCGCGTGAGTTTATACAGGGTTGTCTATTGCACTGTTTGGAACATGTCGGGACAGGCGACCGCATTGCACGCCGCATCGACTACGACCAACTGGTTTGCTGGCAGACATTGACACAGGAAATTAATATGAATTTCTGTTACATGTACTCAAATGTGTAACATCTATTTATTTATTCATGTACACACAAAAAGTTTACATTAATATGGGATTAAGAAACAATGTATACTGCTTATATCCTACGAAATTTCTTACAGTAGACTTGCAACTGATCTCTATATATGTATGTAGATATAAATGTTATGTTCGTGTGTATATCACAGAACTGTGGCCATATTCGTGTTGACACATTTTTGTGTGTATATTTTTATTTCATTTTATTGTTCATGACACACATGAGATATTTTATTTTATTGTTTTCTACTGCATCGAATTTTGAAAGTTACAATTTTATAGACTTATATTTATGATAGATTTTTTTTTATATAGCAGGATAACTTTTACCTTATATGCTACTACTGACATATAGTATTCGAACTAGCAATACTTCCCGCATAGATTGGAATATCAATGTTAGTTTGTATTTGAATTCGATATCGCTGTTTTGTTTCATAATAGATTGCATTTTGGATTGTTCTGGGCTTATTGGGATAATAATATCATATGCAATCGGAATAAACAGTAATAGATTCAGTTGTGATGTTTTTAATAAATTTGAACAATGGCATAGTGAATTTAAGAGATACTTTCGTTTTAAGTTATGGATTATGCTTTTTATTTGTATAAAGTAAGAACGTTATTTGTTGTGATTACCTTGATTGTAAATACCACCTCAGGGAGATTAACTTCCGTAGATTAATACGTCCTGTTTCTCATTTTAAGTAAAAAAATAATACTTATAATTACGCAAAGTTATGTTGCTGCATTTGTTACATGAAATTCTTATAAGCTATTAGTAAGAATAATTAGTAGTTTTATGTCGTTATTCACATGTTCGATCCTTGCATGCATTCGTTCAGTGCATGACTTTAATACACGTATCGTTTCATATGAAATAATTTACTGACAAACGCGTCGTGTTCAAATGCTGGCATAGTAAGTATGTTAAATTGACTACATTATAATTTGTAAAGAAGAATCTTGATTTTCTTGTTTTAGTTTCATCGGCATACATACTTATTAATACATATGATTATGTAATATAGGTGTGCATAATGTTATAATTTTGTGTAATATTAATTTGTCTTTTAAAGTTCCGAAAAATCGCCTTACATATACACAAGTAGTACATAATTGTAGCTCATCCAATGATTACTGGAGTTTGTCAAGGCATTTATAAATACTTTATGGTATTCCTACGAAATTTACTTTAATTATCTGATTAAAGCAAAAAAAAAGATCAGCGTTTGTAAACTTTGTTTTATCACTTTGTACAGACTTACTTGACAGTCGTATAAAATACTAACGCAGGTTTGACACTTTGAAATTGATTTAAGTTTAAATAGCGAGTAGAATAGAAACAGCTTTCTCGTACCTACTGCTCTCCCACTATGAATTAATGTTTGTTGAACTATTACTTAAATGGAGCCCCTCGAGGCAAAGTTTAGTTACAGTTGAAAGTAACAATGAAGCCCAGGAACTAGATAAACTTTACTCCTTGAAGATCACCTTGTTAGGAATGTAAATTAAACAAAAACTACACTTTCATTCCCTACATGACCTTACCTTGTTATTGTTGCCTTGTTTAGGTGGCTCATAGTCCAGTTCGAGTTAGTTAGTCGAAGCTCGGGTACTGGGTTCGAGATTCGAGTTAAGTATTTATATTGTCTTGTGATATACATATACGAGTATGTATGTGTAATCTATGTCACCATCCATGGAGAAAATCTTAGTGCGGAGGTATCTGTGAAGAGGTTTTATTTTGTGTTTAAATATTTACTATTTCTACCTATCTTGATCAGAGGTTGAGTCGAATTCGTGAATCGTGAACCTACAAGTAAAAAAATATACATCCTTTACTTCCAAACTTTAAAAAAGATTTTTTTAATAATGTTGCAAAATATGTACCGTAGTTACTAGCGAAAGCGTATATTCGAGTTTCTAATAATCTCTGAAAGAGTACGATAATTTTGAACCTTTTCAACAACTCTTGGCACGGTCGCGTGGATTTGAATGTCACAAAAGGGACAGATACGAGTATATCACCTCGCATGCACTCCATGTACATACATTTTGTCACTATTCGCCGCTGCGTTTCAAATGCAAAGAGAACATGTCAAAAGCGACCCCGTGAGCCATAGATGGTGTTTGAAGATATACTGGCCTGGTTTGGCTGTGACGGCCAGATAAGTTGAAATTTTGTTTTAAATAGCGAATAGAGAAATCCTAGTGATGCTTCTTCTACATCTGTAATGGATAAGTTTATTTATATTGGATTCCGGAAATTACATTCTGGCCGATAGTTACTACGCTACGTTATGTTTTACTTTTATGGTTTTCTATTATTAATCGAGTATAGCAGTTCAATACACGATAGGGCTTCTAGTCGCCAGGTTGCCCTGCATTGGGTGAAACTACTGAATACAATTTTAAGGAGTCCTATGTAAATTTATCTGTAAATTTGGATATAATTAAGTAGTTATGATTTTTTCAGTGAAGTAAAACATGAAGAAATTATTGATGTTCTGCCTAACATTTGCAAAGATGTATAATGTATCTTAACCCAAGCTTAATTAGCGTGGCGGACTACGGTGTTAATCCTTGTTATTTTGAAAAGATTTTTGAAGGTAGAACACTTATATATTATAGTTTTCGTTCCTTATAATAGATAGTAAATGCATGCAGAACATTTATGTTCCATTAACCCGGTGATAAAAATTGAGTCACGGAAATTTTAAAATGAATGTCATGCTATTACATCGCATCGGCTTTACGGCAAGTGGAAAGTAATGTAGTGCGAGTGCTCTGGGAAAATGAATTTATTTCCCATAGGCAAATATATTGAGCTGATGTGATCCATAATGTTTTCATTACACACATAAGTACACGTGCGTAAAAATTTAAAACGTTAATCGCCGCCATTAGCGAGAGTAATGACGTTCGTTCGCTGAGACCATCAAACTCGCTTATTGTTACGCCACGACGTAAAAAAGATTAGCACATTTGCCGTTAACGACCCCGAAAACAGGACCACATCAGACAACATCGGGGCTTGCGAAATAAAACGAAATAGCAATAAAAGTAAATCGACGGGCCCTGCCCGGAGCCGCTCGACGTGCCGGATTAAATCAAACGTTATTCGTCTTAGTAAATTACGGTTCATGCTTATGTACATATACAATCAGTGGATCTGACGCGTGGAAATTAAACACTGTAAACATAATAATAAAAATACATTAATAGTTGAATGACTAATGCCGTCGATGAGGGAAAACTTTGTTAATGGTATTTTTTTTATTAAAAATTTATTTTTTATCCTTAGAAAACTTCATTTTATCAAAAACATGAAATTTCCAAGTTAGTACTTTGTACATTACTAATTGAGGATGTAGTAATAAACAGATGAACACATGCGAGGCGAGCTAAGTGACTAACTTCCTAGTGAGTTTTACTTAATAATAATAATATTACTTTATGATTCCTTTTAAAATGAATACTTCGTTTTACATTACATCTCATACCAACTGACAGTAAAATTACTGCGTTGTGAGGCTTAGTTTTTTACATTTTATGTTTGACTTCTACTAATTTTCTACCGCATTTGGCTCTTCAAGTAATGTTTTCCTCTAAAATCAAATACTTCATAGGCAGCTGCCTAGTCTTTAAACTCTTTATAAATATCATTGACATTTAAAATTACACAGTCGTCAGCGTTCGTTGTCTTCTTTCTTAATACAGATTTTTTTAAACGAGATTATTTGAATTACATTATTAAAGGCTTGTTAATTCTCCGGAGATGAACTTAATGTAATGTGTTGCTGAAAAGATAACATGTAACCTTTTTTCTCAATGCACAAAAGAATTTAACCATTGTTTACCGCGTAACTTCTGCCAAGTTAGTTTGTACGCTGTTTAAGTCGTTGCGAACAATATTAAAGCCCCGATAAACTTAAAAACAAGTTTAATCCAGCTTGCCGCGGTCTCCATACACCTTCATCCTTGCTAACTGTCTGCGATGCTTCTGATTTAGTGCGCTTAAGTTATTTTTTTATGAAAATCTTTTCTTTTTACAAGCCTTCCTTTACATAATAATAAAAGGTATACGTAATTGAACAAAACGATAAGTTGGTCTTTGCAAGCGTTTGTCTAAGGGATAATTACTGGTGTAATAAATAATTAAGATTCTTCATGCATATAAGCGAGAGGTTTGATTCCTGACTGGGGCAGATAGATGTACTTAATTTTTTGTCTTTAGGTTTGGATAAGAATGACGTATTTCCGCTGTCACACACAGTTCAAAAATCGTTACAATTGAGTGACCTAATTTATTGAAGATCTTTTATTGGTATAAAGATCCCGAGTTATATATGAGTCCTTTATGGAACGCTTTCACAGGATTGATTAACTAACACTATTACTATAATATAACTAAGTCCTTCGATAGTAGGTCTGATATTTATTTAATATACAAAGTTATCGATAGGATGATACGATAGTTTTAAACGCTACATAGTTACATTCAGTCACATTTGATAAGTTTAAGTTTTAGGTCGGGATAACCTCGTATCCGAAGTTGAACCCTTTCCAGTTGTTTCTGAGGGCGTCAATATTAATTTGCACGTGATTCTCCAGTTGAAGCGTCGGAGCAAACTTTGTAAGTATGAGTTGAGTGGCAAAGCTTATTACGGTTGAGTTCTATCTCAGGTGAATGTAGATATTTGGCGGAGACAATGAGTTTGTATTTTAACTTTAGTACGTGTTCAGTATAGATGTGCTGTATTTGAATAGCCGTGGTATATTGCCGCAGTATAGGGAGCAGTTTCATGCTAGTATACATATTATATATTTATAACAATATTATGTCGTTGTTGTCTCAAATGTGTGTCATTAACATGTTAATAATCCGCTACAAATCATGTATTTACGTGTTCGTAAATAATCAGCTAGATAGGTAAACGTAAATATACTGCAAATACACATATCATCAAAGAGGACACTTGGGAATTATTTCATTGATTCAAAGCTGGCGTCTTTGTCTATTATGTCGGTCAGCAGAGTACATATATAATAAACTAGTAGTGGGGCGCGAACTTCGTATCACCTTGGAACATTTGTCCTGTTTTTCATTTGAAACATTTGTCATTAATGCTCAGCTCTTATTGGTCGTAGCGTTATGTTATATAGCCTGTAGCCTTCCTCGGCAACTGTACTATACAACACATTTTTTTTCAATTCGAATAAGTAATTCTTGAGATTGGCGCGTTCAAACTATTAAACTCTTCAGATTTATATTATTATATAAGGAATAAGGATAACGATTGATGCTATCTTGCTATGGAGTGAAGGTCAAACAAATAATAAATAAATAAATAAATAAATAACGCCACACACTCATAGCCCCACACTAGGATACCCTGTGTCGTGGGTGC
>DWJN01000046.1:0-37109 GCA_018248895.1 Carystus phorcus
CACCTCCATCAGCACCTCGGACCCGACCACCGCCGACGCCTGCAACCGACACACTTATACTGTTTTTCGTTTACTCGTAATGACTGAGGAAGGATCTCAACAGATTATAAATCCTCGTCGTCTATGAACATGTACAAATTGCAGTAGTCCGCACAGGTGTAACTTTTTAAAATTTATTTGAACCATGTCGTATTGTTTTCAAACTTCGAGCAATGACGTTAACCTTTGAACTTCTGGAATAACTAAATATAAATTTTAAATATTATCTATTATTATTATTTAAACTATTCTCTATTACCTATTATTATTATTTAAACTAGTGCTAGTTAATTTCGATGATAATATAAGTTTAAGACCATGAAAAATAAGATTTTTTTATCTACTGTGCGTAAATTTTTATTTTAAATTGTTTAGTAGTACGTATATCTGTTTTGAAATGTTTAAATAACTACTAATCGTCCTTTGCTAGCTTCCGAACATAAATGACAGCTTTCAAATGGGAACAACTGGGATTAACAGCTGAACCCGCCACCGAAACAGAGCAGTGCTTATGAAAAATAAAAACTAGATCCATCCACTTCGAGGGTATCAAATTAATCTCAAAATGGTAGCATTTTCTAAATTTACACCATCAGCCGGTTACAAGTGGAAAACTCTCACATTGGTTCTGCCCCAGCCAACGTAAGTGACGGTCGAGTTGTCGGGGAACACGGCGCCCTGCTCGGGGATGGAGGCGAGCTTCGCCTTGCTGATACTGGCGTTAGTTGTCAACACCAGCACAGCCACGTCGTTGTCCCGCAGCGGCTCGTCGTGCCCGCTGTGCACTGTTATCGCTGACACCTCGTGGACTTCGCCACCTGGTGGATGAAATGCGAAGTTAGATTTTGCAACGTTTTCTGAAGCGAATGATAGCAATGATAACATTGCTTGGTGTTTAGTTTACATTGTTGGCTACAAAGATTATTGAATTAAACATAAACTTTGACTTCTCATTAGTCAAACAATATTGGAAGACTTTACCTTCTTTTATAGATAAATCTATGTATACCTATATTATGAATCGATACGATAGTTTTATATTATTAACATAATTATATACCGGTTTAATATTCGTACAATTAAATGTTGAGAAGTACTCTTGTGAGGCGACAATCTGGTTTAAAATCGTAACTAAACGTTTGCGATCTTATCTATAACAATATACCTACAAACTATATAATTATATGGATATTAAAATAATAAATGTATAGTTTTCCCAGGGGCCACTGTACCGCATGAACCATTACAAATAGAGCTAGTTCTATTTAATATGTAATTAATGTCGCTTTATTCCAGGACTAGGAGTGACTTAGAAAATCTCTGTTGCGACGTCATTCCTAAAGAATTCGAATCGAAATGCGCGGATGCATTTTGAGGCTCAGAATATGTTTAACACCTCGGCTTGTCATATTTACCTATTCTGGCCTACTAATAGTAGATGGAAGTCTATTAAAAAATTACCGCTGTTCATATATGTAGAGCCCACTCGCACCCTGAAGAACCTAGGGTTGGCTACTCTGCCATTCCTGTAACAAAAAAAAATGCTGTCGTTACGTGATTGTGCATCGACCGACCGATGCAAATTCAAATCGATTATCATTACACTTCCCATTCCTTTAGATAACCTGAGGAAATCAATCCTGACTCACAGTCACAGATAAGGCTTATCTAGAAGCTTGCTTTTAATCAAGTGTCATGCAATTCAAAGAAAATGACGGATTGGTACCTAACAAATGCACTTGGACAAGTCCCAGTTACTGGTCCGAAAGATCATTGGACTTCTATCTGAGGTTACTTAGATCTAAGTTTATACTTAGATCTCTTGTTTATACAAACTTGTAATCATAATTATGAATTTCTTGAACAAACTTGATCCCTTATAATTCATTGTCCGGAAATATAATTATAAAATTTTTCGTATTTTTGATACTGACATCTTTCTGTGAAGTTTCTGTCTAATTATCACATTAATTATCTAACGATAATGTATGTTACCTGGGGGCTTGAAAACCAGCAACTTCGTTTTTTATTTCTTGACTTGCAACGCGTCGGTGATGCTTTTGGTGTTACTAATGTTGGCTTACCATCAAAAGGTTCTTCGACTCATTTCTAAACTGTTTTAATAAAAAACCACTTACACGTCAACGTAGCAGTGTGCGGCCGAGAGCACATGTCGCGTGGTCAACAACGAACCGGCGCAGTGAGCTTGATTGTTGTACGTCACCTGCGAGACGCATGTCGTTATGTTACTAACTATACAATAACAAAACACCACCTGTCCCAGACATGGGGTCAACAGTAGCTGATCAATAGACAAAGTAAATCCCCGGTGTGTATAAACACTATGCAGGCGGATTTACTGTAAGCTGAGAAGTAGTTGGAGGTAATAATTATACAAGATAAAGACGGGATTCTAAAACGTATAATAGTCCAAAATTCTTTTTATATAGCTAGTTCATACTTCTCCAGTTAACAATTGATTTGTCAATAGATATCTTTGATAAATATAGACACTCGGACCTTTATATCCATTTATAGTTAGAATTACGCATAAAAATTATGTCACTGCTATTACTACCTTATTATCATGAACCCTTGAATTAAATTTTAAATGTAATGTGGAAAATTATGAGTTTCAAATCATAAATTAGGCAGTTAATAGGGTCAGCGGGTAGACACTAGTAACACTAGAGTCGCTAATAGAATATCCGGATTGCTTGCTTGGAAAGCTCTTTTTACATCTTTTTGAAGAACCTCAGGGGATAGGATACCAGGAATACCACGAGACATACCTGTACAACGAAGGGGTACTGGTCGATGGTGGTGGGCGCGCCGCCGATGATTCGTGTGCTTGGGGAGCTGCTTCCGGAGCTGATGTCCGTTACTGTCACATTTTCTTGTTGGCCACTTACTATCGCTACTGAAGTGAATTTTTTATTTAAAATGAGCAGTCTTTCGTATATGCTAGACATACATTACTCAAAAAATGTTTATTAGGCAGCGGGATTTTATTTATCTATAGTGGTGTTTCAAAATGTTTAATCGTTGATTAGCCACCATTGTATGAGTTGCATTTATAGAGCTATGATTTCTATTGAATTCAATTGAACGACAAACTCAGGTAAAAGATGAATAGCATAGCAGACTTTAAACTAGAAATTCTGTGCTTCAAAAGGCGCGTTAAGTTGATTCCATTTGTTATCGTTAACACCTGTATGGCTAGCAAAACCTCCTCAATCAGGAAGTGGGATTCATGGTAAAGGTGTTCTTGTAAAAATTCTTGGAACTCAAAAACAATCTAACGAGTTACAGTTATTTAAGGTCAGGTAACATAATGCTTTCGTAATTATCAAACTACTACCCGTAATACTTCACACATTCCACTTGATGTCGTATTTCTTACGGTTTAATGTATTTGTATGTGTTACTAATAATATAGTACGCTGTACTAACCTTGGACTATTAAAATAAAGTAACATAATTAAAACTAAGTCAGGTTAGGTTCACGTCCAGACTGCAACCACTTAACATTGGGGAAACCATATTATCATTGATAGGGACGTTTTGATAGATAACGAAGTTTCTCAGAAAAATTAGGAACAGCTTGATAAGAAGCAATAACTTGAGACATTATGTATTACGAGAGTGATAACAATATATTATTTAGTTACAATTTATGATGAATACGACCATAAAACATGTTGTAATATGTACGTAATCCTTTTTCAAACACAATACCAAAGTACCGCCTAAATACATTATTGCGTTTTTAAAGGGCAGGCTATTAATTCATTTCGGCCTTTTGTAGGCGGTAACACATAACATTAAGTACTAACGTGCCTTTTAGATCACAAAAGTATTTGAGTTGATAAGTCTAATAAAAACACTAAGAACAAGTAACAAATACTGCAATTGTTATTTTACCGCAATGGAAAATATCACAAATTTTCACTATAAATCAATTAATAGTTTGTTAAATAATTTTTATATCAATCCATCCAACTGCAAAATCCCTATTTACACATCAACTATGCGTCGATAACAATTTTTATGCAAATATGATATACATACCGCAACCAATAAGTAATTGAATGATACTCGATCGGCACATGATGGCGAACTGACGGTTATCGGCATTTTATCGCAACTAACGATAGATAGCGATTTGTATCATCTATCAATCGGTTCGAGCTTGTTAAATCAAGGAAGAACAAGCGACGCGAGCTGTGATCATTGTTAACGGAAAAGAAACAGAAAGCATGCGATATAACCGCACTTTTGTTATTGACGATACTAAGTATTTCTCCACTGAATATAACTTTGTAAGACGTTTCTTCGCTATTTGGTCTAAAGTCAAACTCCCGTATATATTGCTATCCAAATACCCAACCACAGCGCCAGGTCACGTCGGAACACGCTGCCTTAGTTTCACCTAGGCAGCTTTATCTTATAATCTTGCGAAAAGATGAAGATTCATGCTCGGCCTGAAGAGTTTTATTAGGTTCCTTATAAGTTCTTAGTAAGAAATACTAAAATCCAAATCCTGATCTCCAACACTACCTCAAGAATAGCCCATAGAAAATGTTGTTCTGGTTTAACTATAAAATCTGGTACTTGTATAAGTATATCGGACAACGAGGATGACAATCTATTTGATAAGTACTAATATTATCTTATCAAAAACAGAATGAAAAAGTGAATAGCCTCATTAGTCGAATAGTATAAGAGCTCTCCGGTCTAGTACACAATACTAGAAAACCCTATTGAAGATATATTACTATTTTAATCAATTAGATATAACCAGCTGGGTGAGAATAAAAAAAACATTTGTTGCAATATTTTATTTTTATTTAAAACAAAACACGTTATTGCAACCGCTGCACGCTGCTAACGGCTATCACAATACAATATTCGCTACTGTCGACTACAACCCTTGACGCCTCCAAACACAGATCTGTTAATAAATAACACAAGTAATAATATATAAGTACGCTATGAATGTATAAAGAGAAATTTATATATTTAAAAACTTGTGTATATATAATATTTCGAATGATAGAGATTATAGAAAATACGTACAGATAGTCTACTTATGTAGAAGTTGGTCAGTAGGAAAAAGTCAATGACCGCGCCTCGTGAATGATAAATTGATTTAATACTACTAAAACAAGCAAAATACCAAAATTTGATTAAACTAAAAATATTATACATTTAATATTTGTATGAAAGTTTACGCAGTAATAATATGAACATCTTTATTTTTTAACAATTTTTCTTTGCAGAATAAAAAACCAAAATATAATCTTATTTTTGCTGAACCACTTATCATTTACGTTAATTTTAATGCATAGATATAGACGAAGAGAACCTATGGATCTATTCTCATCGTAAATTTGGAACTGTGAGAGCGAGACAGACGATGTTAACCGTTTGTCCTACTATACAACAGACTGTCAGATTTACAGATTATAAAAACAAAAAATAAATTATGTACACTAATAAACCCATATTAAACATTTTCTGTAATATAACATATATTTTAGAAAGATAACAATAGACTGAAGAGTTCATAACATCAACATCGGCATATTCTATTATAATTATAACATTATAAAAATTAATTTCCTTAACTAATAAAATACTAATCTAAACTTCAAATAAACCTAGAACATCATTAAAATATGCAAAAAAATGTAAATACATGTAATTATTTAGAACTGATATGAAAATAGAAATGTGATATCTGACGAATCATTTCGTGACACTAATATATGTTTAGGTAATATATTAATAGAAAATATTTGATTCTAGACATGACAGAATTATTATATAAATATTTATTTAATACATAGTACAAAAGTTAATTTACGAAACGGATTCTGTTTTATTTTTAAATGAGGAATGTAATTATAAGTGCAAACGATTTAATATAAGAAAAGTTAAACAACGAAATAGCAAACATATTGACCCGTGTTAGAATTAGTAGTTATCACTATTATTATTGAAAATTCTTTCGTGTTGCCATTAGATGACCTGCTCGTTTTTTGGGTCAATATATAATAACACTGAATAGGTTTAACAAGAGCTTAATCAATGATAATAGTTAGTTGATATATCGTCGGTAAGCTTAATGAAGTTTTGAGTTAAAATTAAGTACATGAGACAGCATGCATTCTAGTACATTTTACTGTTCATAATAATTGTTAATCGGTTCATAACGGAAAACGATGTATGTAAATATTGTATTATAATGTGTCCTTTACGTAAAAAATTTATTGATCAAGTTTAAAATTCCCTACTTAGTATACATTTTTTTTTACTATTTTTTTATTTCATCATAAAAATGGCACTATTTTGTACAAAAAATAAAATGCTTTATCGTCAGTTTAATTAAAATATAAATCAAATTGTTCTTAATACAACTCGTAAATTGCATTATAAATAAGTATAATATCTGAGTTTATATATTCCTCGAGAAATGTTATTAATAAACATACCAGTGAAATTGCTTCGACCTCGCAACGTTTAAACCGCCAACAAATTATACAAAAGCCTCATACGAAATAAAATCATAACCAAAGTATGAAAATATTAAACAAGACTTAATCCAAGTCGCATTACATCCATTTTATTATTTTAAATTGTTTTATACCACTCTCCTACAAGTTTTAACTTTTATTTATTTAATACACACGCCACTAACCAAACTAACGTTTCTTATCTGTCCGACGCATCGATCTTATCCTTACCCTAATAATTCGTTATAACAACAAATATCCCATATAACATAACACTTTAGAACATATAACAAAAATTGATCACCGAAGCGACATCGTATCTCTCTAGATACATTCATATAGGAATAATTACACACGATACTAACTACAGTAAATAGGTAACGGGTTTTGAGCTATAATATATTGCACTTTACAAAATCCATTACGAGTTGGAAACGGGCAAAATTACTATCTACAATATTTATAACAAATTTTGATATAACTACCGGTAAAATTGTTAATGGAATATTAAAAGATTAATTTTTAATAAATCTTAAGCCCAATACAAGTCCAGAAACTCGAATGATATGGAAGCTATACAAAATAAATGTGATTTATTTAGTAACAAAATATATCACTAAATTAATGTAAGGAGATTCGAGCCTTTAATTAACAGATCATAATTTGGTACAAGAAAAATATAACATAATAAAAAATATATTTTTAACAGAAATAAAAATTAAAGATAAGATAGAAATATTAGTTCTATTACTTTTAATTTACTAGTAGAAATATATTTTAAAAGAGATGGGAAGAAAGGAGTGATGGGCAATATTGTACCCAATAGTGTACTATGCCTTATTGCCTTAACGGTACGATTGATTTTTATTATGGAAAAAGTCCAACATATTTTACAGAAACTTCGGTTGTATTATTTTGAAACACTGCTAGATGACTGTGTTGAAAAATACTACAAAACCCAAGAGATTTATGTTTAAAACATAGTTAACTAATTAATTATTAACCGAGCGCGTATACATCACATTGAGCGTCATTCTGATAGAAATAGAAATAGAAAAAATGTTTAGTTTTCAAAAATATTAATATATATTTTTTTAAATTCTACTTACACGAACACCACTGTTTATTCCTCTATATTATATATTTTTTAGGGAAATCACATTCTTAACTGAATGAAAATTCATATTTTAGTCTCATAATTAGACGATTTCAAGATATGTCTAAACATGAAACCCTAGTAATATTAAAGATATTAAATAAGTCTCATAGTTTGAACAAGGTATTGAAACTTCGATATAATATAGGAAAGAGATAGAATCATACAAAAACTGTAAAGACGGCGAACTTTTTTGACACCGTATTTTGTCTATATACGTGTTTTTACATCGCTAACCTATATTTATTCCATTCTACATCAATAAATTCTACTACACTAGTAAGACGATCAAATTGTAGTTCAAAGTTTAGAATTAATTATTGTTTGTAGTAAAAATAGACATTTTTGTGCGATGTCATGAGGTACTGGTACAAGTTGACACGCCAGACAGTATTTGTGCTCGCAATGTGTATTTCTTTATATCATTTTTTACGGTACTAACATAAGTATTGCAATAATTTTATAAATTATTGTTTTGGTTTTCTAAACATAACATATTAGTTTTGTCAGGTATATAAAATAATTATCCCGCATCTAGCCATGTGGATGAAACAGTTATTTTCATGACGTAAAAAGACGAAACCGCGGCGTTGTATGTGTGTCTGTATCTACATGACTGTGTGTCTGTGTGTGTGTCGCTCACGGCGGCAGGTTCATCTGTAACGTCTGTAGATACGCCGACGTGGAGTTGAGCAGCCCGATGCGTTGCTTCTGCTTGCGTTGTTCCGTCATCTGTAAAGTGGACATTGCCAGCATTAACTGGTAATTTCTTTATTTATACTGAAGCTGCTAAAGCTCTTACTTGAGTCAGCCAAATGATTCGTGTGTGTCATTGTGTGACAATTGACGACCCGCGTGGCGTAATGGTCACCACGCCGGACCGCTATTCGAAGGGTCCTGGGTTCGATTCCCAGCGAGGCGGAAATTTGAATGATGAATTTAAATTTCGGTTTTCGGTCTGGGTGTGTGTATGTTTTTCTGTGTTGTCCATGGTACCCACGACACAGGGTATCCTAGTGTGGGTCTATGAGTGTGTGGCGTTATTATTATAATTATTATTATAGTAGATAAGAATTATCTTTAGAACCGTCAAGTAGGTACTAAACTTATTTCCTTGGAGATTTTCAAGATCGTATTACCTTTGTAACTATAATTTTCAAAAGAGCTTTATTGAATTTTGAGTGGAAGCCGTAATGTAGAAAAATAAACAATATGGTTTTTTGGTCATTTTATTTATATTATTTTATGTAAAATACGAAGATACGACTAAAACCAAAATCCCAATTCTTTTTTTTTTATTCCATAACGTAACAATGTCATAATCCTTTTATACGTAAAATTGGCATTATACTCGTAACCGGAAAACACGTTAAAATTTTTACAACGCTATTGTTTGCTAAAGCTTCACTGAGTAAATCTGGAAGTTATAAAATTTTCACACCTCGTTCAGTATGTGAGCAACAGGCTTTAAAATAAATAAAAAACTTGCTCACTGGTTGGTTTGAAGTTGGAATAATGTTACACACAAGTATTTTACCTAATCTACAACCTGAAAATGAACATTAATACCTTTACCACATGGTCTTCTCGGTTAAGAATCGAACTCAAATCCTGTGGTTTAGCAAACAGGAAAACTACTCTAGACTTCTCGACTATTATAATTTCATTTCATATTTGTTTTCTATCTCTTTCTTTCTGTGTCTCTTTCCCTATCTCTCGTATTCTGTCCTTCTCTCGGTTTGTGTGTATTATCTTTGTAACCCTTTCTTCATTTGCAGGTCGATGAAAGGCTGACGATACCTCACGGCACTGTGAACGTCCATCGCTACCACCACGGTATGCCGCTCTCTCTCACGAACTCCTCGCTTCACTTCCCACTATCGAATATGCAGCTTTTTCCCAACCAAACAGTGGAAATCACTTGCTTGAGTACCATACCCAGCTACGCCAGTGTAACTGAGGACTTTGCTGATATTATGAATCACACTGTCACTGGTGAGTATTTTCAGGTATAAATTTCAATATAGTTAAGAAAGGAGTAAGAAGAGCGAAGAGTATTAATAAAAACATATATAATAGCATTTGGATGTGTATGTTAAAAGCAAATGGGTGAAATAAAAACTGTGCTCATTTCTTATGAATGCTTGCTCATTCCATCTGTTGTTATTTTAAAAGCAAATGATACTAGGAACACTACATGGCGACTTGACCATACATATAAAGAACTTGGAAAAGACAGCGCTTTTAGCTGGGTTCAAAATACTTATGATTGGTTAAAGAGGCATAAGTTAGACACATGCTGGACAGTAGAAATGGCTACTGAATTGTTTGAATTGTTATATAAGAAACAAGATATGCGATCTTTATGCGATCGATGCGTAGAAACTTTTTTCATGACGATCATCTTTAGTATTCTTAGCAAATGTGTTACAATGATGGTGAGTGATCGCTGTCGCTCATGAACATAAGCAACAAGAGAGCAACATCAACACGTTAAAAACGAGGAATGAAGTGAAAGACGTGCTTCTAAAACAATTCCAAGCCATAGTATTGCGGGAACGCCGATATGGCAGTGTTTGCACAGTTTACTACGAACATACAGAATCGAAAGCACCAGTAAGCCATTCAATGGCAAATATTCTTAAAAAATGTTTGTTTTCAGTTAACGTTGTCCGCTACGAACCAACGCCCACGCAACTGCCGGTGAAAATCATCGGCCTTGAAAACAACACAAATCGCATCAGTCCCGAGTTCACGCCGATCGGATTACTAATATGTGTAGCTATTGAAATAATGTCATTAACTTACTGAACTATACGTACTAAGCTTTACGCCATGAGGGTCCTAAAACCGAATATTCTTAAGGTGCCTACAAATTTATTAATTAATTACACTCTAAGCCTATAATTTGTGCCATATTCAACCCAGAATGCCCAGTTTTCTCAGAATACACAAGGTTGTCTGTAAAGACCAGGTTGTTTAAAATGCCCAGTGCCCAAATATCCAATTTATAATTAACATGAATTAACATTGTTCGTTTAATAATCGTATACGAATTTTGGCACATTCTTTGAACATTTAACAATAGTATCCCGTAAATTACATCTTCCGTACACTAATATGATTCGGATATTCTCAAAATGTCAATTATAATCTTAATATATAGGTAATTCAAGTTCAAAATAATCTGATATACTAAAACTTTCCTCGAAACACACTACACACTTCTTAAGGTACATTTCAGTTTAGTCGGCTCTTTTATTTATAGATTTGAAAAGCACTGTGTTTTTTTTTGTGTTAATAGATTTATTCCCAGTACTAGAAAATAGTATTACTAGAATGCTATTAATGAACAAAATTCGTCATTGTATATTGCCAAATAAATTTGTAAGCACCGTTTTGTGTGTAAAGATACCAATTTGTGTAATACCGATCCTTCTAAATGTTTTAAGTCGTATGTTATAGCTTGTAGTGCTATAATTATGCCACATAAGGGTGACATTCGGAACCTTGACAAATTTTTTATTAGATGTAAGTACATGTTAGTATAAGCTGAAGAATATATACCATTGAAGATTAATTGCAACTTTATCATCGGAACTTTAAAAATGTAAAGATTTTTGTAAATACTTCAAATTATTTTGATAGATAGGTTTTATTCAGTCTTTTATTTTCTCTAAGTCTAATGTAATTTGCGTTTATGGATCGTTCTTTTTGTACGCAAGGTTTATGCTTCATAATATCATTTAAAGCTTACTTAAATCATATCTTCTATGAATATTTGTGAATATTTTAAACTTGAACAGGGACTGAAGAAGAGAAATGAACAGATTATTGCATGTCTTAACACTGCAATCATAATTAATCTGGCGCTGTTCCAAACTTGGACGGTTGTGCTTGATATTAATTTTGGCCTAATCGCTTTATGAACGTATATTATTTGCGACTGGAGTTTTGCTGATCGATGATCGATGACGTTCACATTACGTAAAATTCACAAATGAGAACGCATTTATGTTGGTTTATTAGGTCATATCATAATGTGTATTGCACTGATATTAAAAAAACAAAGCGAATATGCTTTATATTCGTATCCCTTGTAAGTATTAACCTTGTAATCCTTTACATCCTTTGCCAACTTGTGACCTACCGGAAACATGCTTTGATATCCTATGTAAATGAACCCTACATACTTAAGTATGCGCAATTATGAGACTGAATTAGGAAATTAGGTATTAATACGACCGGCGTAACAGTCAATTTGTTTTAGCAACGTTATGGATACGATTCTGAAAGTTGTTGGTTCTTCAAGTAATATACGTAAAATATATTCTCTAAAATAATTATTACTACTGTTATTTTAATGAAATGAGACCCGAACGTCTTTTATTTGCCATGTTAATTAGGTTTTAAATTAACAGCGTTTTCAATTCATAAAAATATTATGAAACACTTACTGTTGTCTTTGGGCGATGGTTTTCATTTATTGTCTCGTCAGTTCGACTGTTTTTTGGCGTCTTTTTTCCTACATTATCTAATTTAATTATTTTATTCATCAGGGTTATTCGAAAAAAATTAAATGTTCGCGTTATTTTGAACGCTTGACAAAAACTGTCCCTTTTATTTTTGTACTTCTTTTCACGTTACTCAAATGACGGATGGATTATCAAATTACGGCAACTAGGTATAAGCACCGATTTAAAAATCATAATTGAAAGAAAAATATACGGTTAATGACCACCTGAAATTACATGGAACAAATTTTTCCATCTTGGAAACTTAAGAAAACTAACTTTTATGTCTTTGAATTTGTTAATTACAAATATAATTTTCTTCTCTCATTGAAGTTAAGAAGTTAACAGACATTTTCAAGTTACTAATTGATATTGGCAATTATAGCGTTGATCTGTTTTGAAACTTTTGGCTAAAGAAAATGTTTAAAAGCTAAATCAAAGAATAATTTCCTCTTTCGAAAAATTTATTTATATTTAGTTTTTGTAAAGAAGATGAGTTTCGATTTGTCATAACAATTTATCCAACGGATGTTTTGAGACAAAGCATAAAACTTTAAAAATTGTACTTAATAGATAACAATGTGCAGGATAAAAAACGTAACCAACTCGATAAAATTACGTTGAAAATCTCTCATCTTAAAACTACTGACGCAAGTAAACTAAATGAAACTAAACAATAATTTATAGCTTTATACTTTAAATTCGCTGAACCGACATCTAACGGGCTCGACACCACGATGATCTAATTAACTTTCGCTTTTACCAATAATAATTAATGTCAATCTACATGACTGACGTATAAAAGAATTTCAATCGAATAAAATTATCTTCTAATTTAACGCACATCGATATAAAAGCGACAGAAAAAATAGTTTTCTATTCCATGTCTAAAATGACGACATAAACGTTGTAATGTATAACACCGATTATGTACTAAATAATAAAAAATAAGTTCACATTACTATAAACAGCCAGCCTCATGCTACGAATATTGTAAACATTGATTAGAATATAAAAAAAAATTGCGAGGATAAGTCATAAACGTCTGGCAATAGGTATTCAATCTTATATCGTAAAGAATAGAGTTTTACTCTTGTCATACTCTTTATTCAACGTTGTACAAGTATATTTATAGATCTATTAATTAATTGTACATTTTAAATTATTCATTTAATGATTACATGTTTGGTCTTTCGATGAGATACTTTAAAGTAAAAGAAGGGCCGAGTTGTTTTGACGTATCAGAGCTCATATTTCTCGATTCGTCCTAATCCTTTATTACTGTAATTTTTCTTTCTCATACGAGAACAAAATTTTTATATGATCCGCTTCATAGGTGAAACAAGACACGCCTTTCTTCCATATACCCGTACTAATACAACATGACAAGTTATGAATCAACTGAAGATTATATGTTATAACTAATTACGATATTCTTTGTTGATATTCCGAACCCGATCTACGTGGATGTATAATAAAATTACGCCTTATTTATGTAAAGAATTCTTTTATGAAGGATTTATATACTAACAATTATAATACTGGATTAGTATGGTGATCTATGTTTAAAATTTTTATAACTAGAAAATATTAATGCCCAACTGACCACTAATGAGTTGAAGCCAATACTTTATTGGTTAATATTAAAATTTATTGCGATCTTTTTATGTTGTCACAGCTGGCTTACTGCTAAGGAGTAAAATTAATAAATATCATACCGTAATTTAGCTTTCTCTTATTCTCATCATAAAATATGCTTTATTACGTTAACATAGGATTTCATTTCGGTGACATTTTTTTGATATTAGAAACAATAACTGAATGTTCAAAGATTAACTTTAATATGTCATAATTAAGATTAAATTCACTGATTAAAGCAAACAAAGCCAGTAACTAACTGATACTGTCACAGTATTTAACTTCACCAAAATTGTTTAAAAAATGTTTAACAAAAACATTTCGAACTATTTCAAACGCGGAAACGGGGAAAGTTTGTAAAAACACGCTTTAAAATTTTTAGTTTCCCTGCATTTAATTACAAAGTTCGTAATGGATGCGATGGATTTGCGAACAGTTTTCAATATAAGTCGATTGTCGGGACCTAATATATATCAGACGCAAGTATTTTAGCGGAAAATTAATGTAAATCCCTTTTTATAAAACTGTCATAACCAGGCGATCCGGTATGGAAAACGCTAGACGGGTAATTAACACTTTTTTCCTTTGTCAATATTACCAATAGCCCCATAATATTTTAATAGAAAAAATGGTCTAATAAGAATCCCGGTTGAAACAAAGATCCTTTTACAGTAAATAGGTTTGGGAGTATTCCAATGAAAAAAAAAGAATTGAAAAAGATTATTTTTTATTTTTTTAAGTTGATGAGTATACAATATTATTGTACGATAAACTGAAATCAGTATCTTCAATTTTAATTATGTTTAGTTTTATCAAAGCTTAAGTATATTCAATAATAAAGTTTTAAAATAAAGCTATATATGTATATGAGTTGGTTATAACCAATCAACAAAAAATTTCAGTGTAAACTCATCAAACAACTATTTAAGCTAATAAATCATTTCATACCCCGAAGCAAACAGTGATTTGCTAAAGGATCGTATTTCCCTGCAATTAATTTTTAAACGTTTAAAGTAGAAATAAAATATTATAACCTGTAATTGAATATTTGTCATCATACGCGCATTACAATGCTTTTAACAAAATTAAAAGCGATAATGTCTTATGTTAAACTTGGATTGTTTGCATTTATGTAAATATGTATTGTAATTTTTGTATTTGGTTGGCAAGTAGTAGGATCAATTATGTAACTAAACATATCATAATTAGAAGTGAGAATAAGAGTACTTGTATATTACTATAATACTATGCGAAAGAGAAGAATACGTAAAGGGCAGGCTGATCATTCAAAGAACAGCTTAATGCTTTTAGATAAGTTTGTGTATAATACCTATATTATATAAAGTACTTGCTTTAAAAGCGTGTTTTGGTATTTTCTCACGGTGTGCTAATTGACGGAATTATCCGTACTAAATCCACCATTCAGCTTGTATAATATCTCTATTGGGGCACTTTGGATATAATAGCAATGTAAGAATAATACATCGCCTGTAATTTCAAAACAAATCCGCAACTGTCAAATCATGGCGTAATTTCGGCGGGATTACAAGATATTACTGCCATAATAAAAATTCAAATGCAACTCTTACACAAATTCCATAAGGATTTCGAAAAGGCGTGTCAATTTGAGATGGTTTAAACTTGTATGCTAGTTAAATAGGAAACAGTTCGTTAGATTTTGATTACACGATCGTAACAATCCAGTATTAAAGATCAAGGATAGAAGGTGTGTTGGTTTATATATTTCGAAATATTTTTTTATAACTTGACACACGCATGGTAAATATTGCTTTGTAAAGATTTGCGTAGATTAGACCACGTTCGATATTACTTTCTAACTCTTTAAAAAGCCTCTGAACGATATTCTATAATCTATGGTGAATAGCTGTTTGCTTTTTGTCTATGGTAATATTCAGTTAATATCGAAAAATGTTTCTTAAAGATAAAAATTAACATAATCGTTTTTGTGATATAATACCTATATTCCTTTAATTTTATACTATTCCATGTACCATTTCAATACAACCGCTTATTTGTTACTAAAAACTGTCCTTTTTGTATTAAAAAATAATATTGTATATATTTTGTATTTAAGATATAATTTATACTGATTAACTTAATCAAGGGTAAACGTTAAACTTTAATAATTTAATCTCCATAGACACGTCAACGTTCTAAGTATTTCGTAGTGAAGGGATGGAGCCATTAAGTCCTTGATGGCATGTCGACCCCTTACAAATGCTTGCTTAAGTTAATATATATTGTCCTATTTCGTACCTAATGCCCACACATTATTTCGTCCTATGTCCTCTATTTTGCCACCTTATGTTTAATTTGTGTAATTCATTTTCTATTGTATTGTTATCACAAAAAATAACAGGAAAATATTCAAATTCAAATTTAAAATCATTTATTCATGTAGGTATTATTCCAATACACCTATGCACGTCTTTTTTTTATTCTACCACCGTTTAAAGGTGTTTTTACACCGAGAAGAAACGGTGAAATGTCTAACTTAACCATTGTGATTATTATTGAATCGGTCAATAAGAGCTAAGAGTTCACGTACCTGTTAATAAATTATAAAATGACATGCAAGGAACCTAATCCAACCGATTTTTCTTCCAACATTGCTCATAGTTGTCACGTAAAACGTACGAGCATTCTTCTTCAGTACTTAATACTTAATGTGTTTATACAAATGTTTACTTTTCGTTATTCGTGTCGTATATTCGTGACCGCTCAAAATAAAGCACCAAAATATTTCTTTAACAACTAGTTTTTATATTGCAAAGGGTAAATTTTAAGAAATACTCGACAAGTTTTATTAAGTGATTGTTTGTTTATGGAAAATGTAGTACGAATTGCGACGTAAATATACTGTCAAAAGAATTAAACAAAACACAGACAAAATAAAATACTAGCTTAAGTTAACGTTCATTAAAAGTGTTTAAACATTACTGTATTATAAATCCAACGGAAAGGGAGTAAAAGAACACATTATCAAATATCTGATATGAACGAGCTTGTCTTCATATATTCTTGGGACACCTTGAAGATTAGCTTAAAATCTAGGATTGCGGATATATTACTAACTTCGGGCGTTAGTAATTAAGTGATTTTTTAAAGAAGTAACGTAATAAGACATATCTGAAAATGTCAATTAGAAATATATTTGTCGTTTCTTCCTTCAAATTACACAACGCTTAAATAAGACCCTGACAAAAATTATGGCATAGATAAAACAGTTCTTAAAATAAATAAAAATGTCTTTGTGACAAGGTTGATATCGCCGTGCTATAGGTGTATTAAACTAGTAGTTTGTTGAATTTAATTAGCGCCCAGCGTTTTAATAACTATATTTTTTCATCAAACCTCCTATAAAAAGGCGCTTCAGTGATACAATGAAAATACATACTGATAAGTATTTGTAAGGAGAGTAACAGGAATGGATTTTTGAAATTTTAAATTTAGATGTAACTTAAGTTATAGCTTCGCGTTTTGATATTTTGTTACACTGTGTGCGTAATTTTCAACATTAATCAATAGTTGTATGTTATTACGGGCGAATTCGACTTTTGTAAATTATTATCGTGGCTCAAACATTTGTTTGAACGTTTTGGTAACAGCCATTAACATAATTATAATCTAGCGGATTTAGATGTAAATAAAATATTGAGTTGCATTTGTTCGAAACCTATTAGTCTTAAAGTCCTTTATAAATTTGAGCGACATCTGACGAGCAGTTTTTGAGTTACCCCTAATAACGCGTATTTACTTGATGCGTATGACTTTGGAAATGGAAATATTTAATACGGCGTATATAATTGGAGTCGTTTTTTTTCTTTTATTGACAAAGCGATTATTCGTATGTTTGACTTTGTTTATTCTCGATTTTAGTTAAATATTGTAGGTTATAGTTAATCTGATATTGGTTGAATCCATTTTTGTTGTATTGTCATAACTTAACTTTCTTTAAATTAGTATCTGACTTCGGTTTATTTCTTTCATTAATTCTATTTACAATATTTTTAAACTTCCTACTAAATTTTCTTACAACTTTGTCATGGTTTTCACTTTTAGGAAGGACTTACAGTTTTAGAAAGGTTTACTTTTGAATTTTTTTTCTAACTAATTATATTTTTGAATACATCTTACTCTATTGATAATAACTACCGCATATAACTTATGATTCTTATATATAGTGTCTATGATTAATTTTAAGCTTCGTGACTGACTTTAAAATGTTTTTGCTACAAAATAATTTTATAGCTACTGCTTTGTGATGTATATAATACACGTAGAATATTGTATTCGCTTTTGTATTATTTTATATCAATTTAAAAAATGGCATGTAAATGTGTTTGTTTATCTAAAAGTAATGTTGCAATGCAATTTCCTAGCCATCATTGTAATGTTAGTAGTTACATACATTATGTGTAAGTAGAATTATACATATCAAATAATGTAAAGGAAATCTTTTCCTACGATACGACTCTTATTATATTGAAATCAGAAATTATTGAAATAATACAGCGCGTGTAACATTATATGAGACAAGAAATAAAACCTTTTGGCAATCGCCATTTATACTGTAAATCAAGAAATATGCTATATATTAGGTTTAATTTCCGAAGTACCAGGAATAACCAACGCCAGTAATGTTTTTTTCGTTACTCGCAAAAATCCTGTTAGAGCGCGCACTACTCTTTATGCGTGTAATATGGCCCACCTACACATCACATAGTAACGAAAATTTACTCTTGTAACATACAGTATATTACACCCCAATGGCGTAAATATATTGTAGAATAAAGAGTGCAGGTCTTAATCTCTCATCAATTTTTTATAATACAAAGATCAGTTTATAAAAATAATTAGATATTAAGGGAAGATTGGAAAGTATTATACCTTATTATTTATCGTTGTCGAATCTTCAGAAATACACACGTTGAAGAATATTTCCTAGGTATTAAACATATTAATAACACATGGCATAACAGGTGTGATATGACGAAAGATACGAAATTATAGTTAAATTTACGCAGCTCAATGAATTAAAACTCAATAAGATAAATTACACAGATTTACATAATAAATGTGAACATTGAATAATATTAAATAATTTACGTTATTCGCATTATATGTTATTGTGTTATTTGGAGCAAATACCACATGCATTCATACACGAAATTAGCTAATTGTTGACTAACATTGATGTTGTATTACATAAATTTACATGCAATAGCATTTGTCTTGCATAAATTACACATGCGATGTGAAATTTGCATATCCATAGCGTAAATGTGCTATAATTCTCCACTCTGCTAACTGGAAGTTTTGGAAGCACACGTTACACATCACGCCTCGAGTTTGACTAAGCTCGTATAGGGTTGCCATCACATTTGGGAAATGAAATAATACTCTCTAGAAGTTATCTCTTGAAATAAACGCCTTATTCCAACCAACTGATTTTGAAAACGGATATAATATCAATGGATTTATGTTTTTCGCAACCTTTGAAACCTTGTAAAGCTAAAACTCTAACTCAACTATTAATCAAGGCTAATTTAGTTATCTTCAGTAGTTTATTCTCCCAAATCAAAACGAATAGTAACCCTCACTTTCGTTTCACTTTCGTTTCACTTCAAGAAATTCAAATTCATATTCTGAAATATGTTTCGACGGGATTTTGAAATTGTTATACATTGACAAATCGAATGAAATTAAACAACTCGAAACAAAAGCTGTAATAAAATTCTAGAAAACACACACAAGCATACAAATAGACAAAAATCTAAAATCATTGACACGGAATCTGTTTCGATAATAATTATTTACCCCATTCATATATATGTATTTCCTTAATCGTTTGTGTACGAAAATTAACATTGTTATTAATTGCAATATTATTATACTCGTACCTATAGATGGTAACCCTGTATATAGAAAAAGCTTAGTTTCAGAGTCGTTGCATGTATCATAATTATGTATAAGTAGACATGAATTTATCAATGCAATTATTGCATTTTATACGTTATTGATGTTGTAATAACTTAGGGCAACTTAGGTATAAGATAATAATTATATGAATTACAAAGCACCTGACATTTCGACGACTGAACACTTCGTTTGCAAATCATTTGTTGATTCACTATCCGTGCAATCCTCGAATCTCATATTGGAACAGTCATTATGAATGCAAACCTTGCAAATTATTTTGGGAAATGTGTAGCCCGCGGCGATATCGGCGACAATGGAATTTTATATGGCGCTGGCGAATACCATTTATTCGCAAATTCATTTGGATTTTATCGAGTGTTACTTTGTTGTGACTTTTTTGGTGAATTTAAAAGTAAACGCAGAAAATTATTGCATGCTAATTGTTTAAAATATCAATGTATGTTACTTCAATTGAAATACTATTATATCATTAATACTTATGAGAATCTATAATCGTGTAGGTGGAGATCGAAGAAATACTTACGAATTTCCATATAAAAGGCCTTTTGAATTCAAATAGGCACCTTGCTTCAGTGAACCAATAAGGAAACATTGAGCCATAATGTCGACTCAGGCGAGTTTGAAGAAAGAAGGCAGAACTTAAATGAAAATAATACTTACCGATAGAAAAGTTGTTTCTTTTGAAACATAATAACGATGTTTGAGAATAAGTATTTAACTTTTTTCTGCTTACTAAAGTTACTCTTTATGACACACATTCATAATATATTTCAGTAGGTTTTTAATGCATTTTAAATTGATAACTAAAAAAATATTTTTATTATTTTAAGTTAATACTACTACTATGTAACATAAAACATATCCTCAATTATTCGTATATACAATTTAATATGTGCAGATAAATATGCAACTCAAATACAAATGTTAAAATATTTTACGTACTTCATCTCCGTTATAATTATTTTGGGGACATGTTGTTGAAATTATGGACTTTAAAAACAATTGATCTAAATATGAAATGAACTGTACTTATTACTTACTGTACTGAACCAATACTTTTCTCATGGATATTTTTTTCCTTGTCATTTGTAATATAGGTATTTATAGCCTGACTGTTCCTAACTGGTATTTATAGTCAGACGATTCCTGACTGGTATTTATAGTCAGACTATTCTGGACTGGTATTTATAGTCAGACTATTCCGGACTGGTATTTATAGACTAACTGACATACGAAGATACGATCCGTTCTGCACGGATAGTTGCTGAAAATATTGATTTAGATGAAATAATATCAAATAAATTATAATAATAATGTACAGAAATATATGCAGTAAAGTGAAAACATCGTCGAAATGTCACTGCTGATAACTCGTACACTGAATGTTTTAAAATTTACTACATACTGTATTTTCTAATTATGAAGAAATTCATGCAGGCTATCGATGTCTTCCTTATTGCTATACACTCCTTTTATAAACTTTTAAGTGTACTGTAAGTTAGGATTGTATTATAGTTGAGTATGTATATAAAACAAAGCTTACTCTTCAGTTTTTTCATCATATTTTCAATTACAGTGTTTAATATTTTGAGATTAATTTCCAATAAAGTTAAAGTATTAAAATGTCCAATGATGTATGTCTTTGTTTATATGCAGAGAAAATTAATATATTTTAAACTATCTTCCGAATAAACTCAAGAGTAAACTTAGAATTAGTTCAATGTGCGTTATAATAGCAGGTTTTTCTTTTTAGACCATATAAATACCAAAGCTTTTTTTATAATTTTATAGTCGGTATATTAAATTATTGTTACATACTAAATTGATACGTACTGAACAGCGCGTTGCATTGATCTTTGACACAATAAGTATTAAATTTTTAAATTTTATAACCGAGCGTGTATGAAAATAATTATAGAAATTAATTTCTTACAATTATTACGACATTATCCTTATGTGTAAAAGAATCAAAATTATATCTTTTATTAAACTGAAAATTATTCATTTAGATTTTTGTGATTTGTAGTAAATTAAGGTATAATTCGTATTAGAATTGTACCTACCGCTTTTTACTTGTTATATTGTTTCCGAGTATAAAATTGTCCTGTATTGTAGTTATAATATACTATAAGTGGCAAAAGTCCGTAAAAATATAGTTAAATTATATTTCGCTACATGTTCTAATGTAGGTACCGTCAGCAGATACTAATTATTAAATAATAAAATAAATCTATTAAAACTATGTAATTTTACTCCAAAATAAAAAGTTTATAATGTTCAGATATTATTAAATATTTCAAAATTCTATACTTACTGTTTAGCGAAATTTATATAAAGTAGTTCAATGACGTTTTAGAATAAATGCTGCTGTTTAATATAAAAAGATTATTTTTAAATATTAAAATTGAATTGTTATCAAATTTGCTGACCGTATCTATGATACATAGTGTAATTGAATAATATTTAGGTGTGAATTTCAAAAGTGCAACGTGAATATATTCAAACCAGTAGTTCAAATACATTGAAAAAAAAAACGAATATTTTGTATGAAATGATTCATTATTTTCGAAACTATCACGTTTCTGTTATGTTTCGACTGCGCCGTTAATCATTAACATGTATTTGAACTACTGAAACATGTAGTATATGCGCAATTTAATTAAGCTACGAGTGAAGTGATCGCTTCAGAGCGATAATTACGTAAGTATTTTGTGACACTAGCCGAGCTAAACGTAGATAAATTAATAAATGTTTATAATTACGTGTTTAATCGTGTAAGCAGCTACTGCGCTGGTTTGTATGAAAATGTCTAATATTTACAAAACGTGAAATTTTATCTCTTTATAATATAAATGTATTACACGTTCGATTTACACATGATAAATGAAGTTTTATTGATCATTACCTTTTGCATGCTACTACAAAACAAAAACTATTTCAAGGTAGGCTCACCGATAATAAACCGGCAATCGGCAACGAACTAGTAATCTAATTGCCGACAAGGTGTTAATAATTTTTTTTTGCCAGAATCAATTTAATATATTATTGACAACTGACAATCTATTCAAGTAAATGAAATTAAAGTGTCAATTTGTAATATTAAAATAATCGCTTTTTACTAAATGTATGTGTACACGGTACATATATCAACATTTTAGAATTTTTGCCTGTGTCTTGGGAATGGCTGGATTTTGATGGGATCACATAAGTAGCTCAAATGCTCGTTTATCGGCTATGGCCTCAAACCATGAATAGCCCACTACTGAGCACGCAACAAGAACACTTCTCATGGCTAAGGAAGTCTTGAGCATACTCCATCACGCTATTCTAGTCCGGATCCGTGGAGGGGTTAGCGGTCAAGTGTCGGAAGTTATTTTGCCGCCCGAAGGCTTCCGACGTGGCTTAACGACTGCTATCTACAATAACAACCGGGATCGAGGGCTGGACGTGTACTCCGCACGAAAACGCTGAAGAAATATTTTCCACTAGCAGTTACCCATCCAGGTACCGACCACGCCCGCAGTTGCTAAGTCAGTCGATCGCTTAGGATCGACGTGAGCCGCCGGACTATCGGCCTGTCTGCTATATTCATAAAAAACCAACAACACGTCAGTAGTTTATTATTGCCAACTGATGATTTAAAAAATAAATCAATACACACTCATCAGCCACAATAGGATTCCTTGTCTTGGATTTAGACCAAATATTTTAATTATAGCGAATACTCACGATCTTTGTATGTTATACCGATATTTCGGCTTAATTACTTGAATCATGGTTAAGATACTGCGAGATCATATGTTGTGTCTGCGATAAAAAACACTTTTAAAATCATATATTCCAAATATTTCAATGGTAATAGTGGATTGAATAAAGTACAACGGGAAATTATTTATACACTCCAAATTTCGAGTGTTTATTTGTAAGACGTTGTTGGCTTACGTAGTATCTACTGTGTTATCAAATCGTGGCTAAAGTTTGTTGAAATCAAATTATTACAATGAAGTCAATGGTTAGGAGGAAGATTAACAAACCACTTTAATTTACATTTAACTGAAATCTGCCTTAATCTAGCCTTGTATAATAGAGTTGTCGACAAGGGCCATCGTAGTTTATTCAATCTTGGAGTTTGTATAGGTTTGCCGTTGAAAAGTTAAGAATAAATTAACTTAAAGCTAAGTAGCAACATGTTTTTGTATCCTATTTAATATCGTATCCTATATAATAAAATAAAATATTTCTCTCATATGTAGGGTATGGACCATAATTAAAATCAATAACTTACTTATCCTGGGAAGCAAAGTAAATTTTTCAAAATTTTAACACATCTAAATTAGACACAAAGAAAACATGAAACACCAGGATCACTCCGTTTAAAACCCGATTTTAAGGTATTTTACTGATCGAGAAATGAATATGTAAATAAACGGATTCTGTTTTAGGATGATAACTCTGGTAAAAAATGCACAATAAATATTTGTAAATAACCCATGATTCTTTTTGATGATCTATATTTTGTCTATTAGGTATTTTAATATCAATCGATTTGCCGTATTTATCAATAGATTTGATATGTATGCATGTTGGCTTTATTGTATATTTTAAATTCATATTATACTCCTGCAATTTCGTACCAAAATTATCTTGCTAAATCATAATCCATTTATTTACGCTCACTTTTCCCAGTAATCAGCAGTGAAACGATTAGAGAGCATAAGGAGTAACAAAGGAATTAGCAGAGGAGTAAAAGTAATGCGCATCCTCGTCTTATCAATTTTTCTCTATGCTTCCGAAACTTGAATTCTGAAGTTTCGAGATGCGTTTGAGATGTGGCGGTGGCGCAAAGTGTTATAAAACCCACACGGGTTTTCTACTTTCGTACACACACGTGTATGCATAGATTTTTCAGGTACTTGGGACACGTGGTCTGACATGAACCCGATAATTTTGAAAAAGCTATTGTGTTTGGCCACGTAGAAGGAAAGAGAGCAACCAAACAAGTCTGTAAAACCACTGTCTCCGAGTCCAATAACTATCACAAGACAAAACATGATGTAGCTTAGTAGAAAGTAGAAGCTATGATGACTACGACCCGCAGTCACGAAGAATCGACGTGGAAGAAGTGTATAATTATGAAGCATTAACAACATAAAAACTGTTTCAACTTTGGAACAAATTGGAAAAGTTTGGAATTTAAAAGTACCGGTGACATACATATCACGACCGTGGGAACAGCTGTTGCCTCTCGGCTTAAAGGTTCAGGATTATCGCTAACACTTTTTATTTCTCGAGACGTTCAATGGAATGATTACACGTAAGTCTAAGCAATGGTTATCATATCGGTAATCAAAGGGTTTATCATCATTAAATTTATCATCACGGACACTAACTTCCTAACTTCCTTTTACATCTACAGCATCAAAGCGATAAGAAAGTGGAATATGAACCTTTATTCTGTTATTACTTAAACCGGTATATGCATTTTTTTTTCTGAAGGTGATCCGCTAGACAAATAATAACCATAATAGTATGCATGAATAAGGTTAGAATTTGCATTTAAGACTTAACGATTTTCTACTCTCCGAAGGATCTCCCGACATTCCCTTATTAAAGGCATTCGACTTCGACTCAAGAGGATCATTATCCCCATTTTGATGCTAGTTCACATTAAACGGTGTACAATAAAAGTTATTCCGTAAATGTCTTACATATATTATTAGATTTTAACATCAAGTAGAACTAAAGAGACAAAACAAATCATTTTTGCTTCAAATTAATTAATCTCTCTTTTTATACTTAGAACTTCCTCGTAAAACGAAGTCTCCGAAATTTTTATACAATTTTCTTTAATGTTCGCCGTCGCTACGTGAAACTTCACCTGTAAAAGTTCGTTCCAATGACAGAGAAATTGTAAAACTTCGAGAGCTAGACGTGGCTTGTAGGTATAAAGATTTGAAAGAACTGCTAACCCAAGATAGCTCGTCTTGCCACTGAATTTTTGTCGGAAAAGATTTAAGCTAGTAGCCATTCCAATGAATTTGCCGTGTGGATCAAGAAATATTTTTAAAATTCGAAGCATTTTTGTGTCAATTGATGTAAATAAACAAATAATATTATAATTGATGTCAAACAAACAATAATTTATGTCAAAAGGTTAAAATGCTTCCAATACTCCAACAGGCACCTAAATTAAAGACACGACCTTTAGTAATGAAGAATACCAGATAAAAGAAGAAGTGTAAGTAATAATGTTTATAATTCTGTCAGGCCAAATTTTGAAAGGTTGGACGGTAAAAATTTGTTTCATATATTGCAATTATTAAAAAGAAGATCTGACGGCCAAAATGGGGAACTTTGTTTGTTAAAGTCATATAAAGGTTAGAAACGTTAATATTTTAAATTCTTCATCATCATTTATTGACAGATGCTTCGTCTACTCGTTTATCGGCGTGTTACATAAAATATCTACAAAAACCTCTCTGAACTAGTAACTGCTTTTATTCGTGATTTGAAGATGATACGAATCTTAGTGTGTTCTCTATCTTTAAATAGGCACTGTTGTCTACTTAAAATCTGATCTCATAGAGGATCACAAGCTTATTCGAAGTCAATAATTCACGTATACTGTTAACAACTGGAATACCTCATTTGTCAGCGTCATTCTCGACTGTTTTACCGAAGAAGAAGTAAATTGAATTTCTCAAAGAAAATTGCTTCACGGGAGGGACTGCAGTTGTAGCTACCACCTTATGCGAACTGGGCGCTTTTTAAATTGATACTTTACTATCATCGATTTCAAAAGTTCTAGTGATCTTACGTAGGACGCAAGCCGTTATTCATAATTGAGAGGTTTTGGAGCTCCGTATCGCTCTTCACTTTCAATTAAGTTCACTCACGATGTTCACGTAGTCTTTATAGTTGAAAATGTCCTTAGAGATAGTAACAAGAAAATATTTGGTGGTGATTCCGTGTGCTTAGTGTGTTTAGAGATTGACATCAATATTATTATTAAGGCATATTATTATCTCCCCAATTAACCCGCCTGGCTAAGTAGCCAGGTTGGTAGGTACCAAACTCTTGAGTGAGTCGCGCACCGATTCTCTTTCTCCTTTCTTGGCTGTCAACACATTGATTTCATTGTCATTTCATTGTCAACACAACGCCTTTCGTGTTGCTAATTTCCATGGGTCACATTATCATGTGTCTCTTCTACACTTTTGTTGGCAAGTTACATAAAAAACATTTCTTCATAACAAAAAAAAATATGAGATTTAAATTTATATGGCGTAGGTATTCATCAATTGTAACAGATTTTTATTATAATCTTTTACGCATCCACCGAAAAACGAGCCATAAGTTTTACTAAATCCGGAGTTTGGAACAATTAGTTCAACCGTACTCCTAGTAATAATATTGTAATATCTATCAGAAATGAAAGATGTTTAATATTATAATTATGCATTGTTGTATTTACCTTAAGCTAATTTATACAAATGACTATCATAAGGCCTCTTGGCATTCTCTACCGACCAACTGATTGCAATAGAGAGAAATACGAATTAGGCGTACATTAAAAAAAATAGATAAATAAAGGGAGAATAAATAAATAAGATACAAAATTTATCTTACATTTATTAAATGTAACACATTATTGTATGTATGTATGTAACACATTACATTTATTAAATGTAAATCTAATATACCTATATCGTGTGAAAGAAACAAAACTCAAACTTATAAATTTGGAAAAATTTTCAGTATGCCCGAACTTATCTCTTAAAAACATAGCTGGTTGAGTTTCAGACGATACAACAATTAATATATCTATAAATCGGTATAATAAACAAAAACCTGCATAAGCAAGGGAAAAACACGCAAAAGTTTGTATAGTAAAACAAACAAATTTTCGCGAACGCGATGTTGGCACTGAATACAAACAAGTCCATAATGTTGGACGTAATGAGATTTGCGACGGGCGCACCGAAACAAAGAGGACATTCTGGCGTCGACTGATCCAAGGGTTATCCTCTACACCAAATCCCGGAACGAAATACGAGTGTTTATATCTCTTAAAATCTAGTGGGGGTGGCAGTAAGGTTCCTTTTGTAGTCTACTGAAATAGCTATAGCCCTCTCGCTGCCTGCGAATTTTTCTTCCAAGGTTTTCCATGAATATACTCTCTTACAATGCAATGTAAAGTAGTACGAGTAACTTAAAATTACGCAACGTTTTGTTAAATATAAAATACAAATCGAAAAATTACAGAAGGCGAAATCACATAAAAGCTACCATGATATTAAAGCAACTATGATTGAAATCGCAAAATGCTAAAATTTGAATCTAACCAGAATTAATTACTCGTATCCATTAACCACTAAAACATTTCAATTAATTTCAAATTGCACCAAATTGCACGAAAACATAATTTTACGTTCACGTTCTTATTTTAAGTCAATGGTTACGTATTACTGTCGATATGTGTACCAGTACTAGTAATGTTTTGATCATTCACTTTAAGATCTCTACAATATGAATATTATGCATATATTCTAAGATCACACACATCATATTTCTTTATAATCGGTAACATTTTATATGAAAAAAAAAGATATAATTAGGTATGCATTTTAATGTATAACTACATTCGTCTATCATTTTAGTCTACGTGATTAATAAAGTTTTGATTCTAATAGATCAGATTTGTAATATATATAAAACATTTTTCATTTTCCGAGTAAAAATGAACTAAGGCTTGTTGCTTCTGAGTTATGACCCTGTTTACATTCGGAATGGTCGGATTAAATGATCCGGCTGGCGCGCTGAGCCCCAACAGGTGGATCGACCTATATACATACTGTTAGCGACTGACTGCGATCATACATTATACAATGTTATAAAATGATGATAATTGTCTACTAAAACACTAGATATTGCTGTTGGAATTGTTGGATTAACTACTGATTTTTACGTTGAAGGCAACGTAAGAATAATGTCGTTCTGATATTAATAAAACGCGTTAACATGGGGAACACTTGTGTTGACACAAATAGATTGAGATCGTGTATATCCTAAAGCATGGAAAGAGGATCTAGCTAAAAAGGTACATTTATAATTGGATCTTGAATTAGTTCAAAAAATATAAGGATCTGAGCAGTGTACGTCAATAAACCAGTTTTAAACGGTTGTATCTATTTTGGTGCCACTTTTCGTGTGTGTTAGTGGATAGGAGAAAGATTTAGATTTACAATTCGATCCGACAGAAAGTATTTCGTTATGTTGCAGAATAAAGTTTATTTATTCAATTTAATGTAAAAGTAACCGAGTAGGAGCAACATTATTACTTAAACAGTAATATAATTATGAGTTTTTCGTTAATTTATTATTGTAATTACTGTTTTATTCTTTTATACTGTCCTAATCTGTGCACCCTATCCTTCAAGTTACAATCACTGTCCCCTTTCCAATGGTTGTATGGAAGAAATCGCCTTTTGCAAGAAAACCCGCAGTTGTAAAAAAAATTTTCAATTGTAATAATTCATGTCACACTTCATGTACAATAAAGAGTTGTGTATTGTAAGGCTTTCATTGAATAAAAGGATTTGTTGAGGGATTAAAAGGTTACAAACCTCTGTTCTGTAGGATACATTTTGGAAGGTATTCGCAGGAATTACATGATTTAATTCCCCGCGGATGAAGTGCTTTATTTGTTACGGGTAACGCAAAGCACTGGAGTAACTTTCCCGTGTCGGTGTTGCAAACATGACGTATTTATGTGTGTTTACGTCAAATGTAAATACTCTCATTCAATTAGTTGCTTTTCTGCTCAAGTCGTGTATTACTGTATGTTTTCATCTATACTACATAATAATATAAAGCTAAAGTGTTTCTTTATTTGTTTGATTGATTGATTGTTTGCACGCGCTAATGTTACAATAATTTTAATTTACGACAATTTTAAAGACTTTTAAATAGAAGAAAATTTGTAAACAAGTTAATGTAATGTCCCATAAACACTAAAAAATCGTACGATACTTACAATGATTTTATCTGGAAAATATTATTTTTAAAACTAATCGGTTCGTTATATAACTAATAAAGAGGTTAATCATAACTTGAAAACGTTATTATTAACAAAATAAAAAAGTAATTTACATAATAATGTACATGTTACCATTTTTATTTTTTCTCAGAGTTATCGGGATTCACTAAAAGTAATGTCATTTTATTTTATTTACCTAAGTAGTTTCTGATGGAATACGATTTATCATAAAACTAAGTACAAAATTGTGTTCGTCTACGATCTTTAAGTGAAAAGTTTTTATCAAGTTAAGGTGATCATTCGGTTTGAGTGGGTGTATCTAAAGGCGTAAAAGTTTTTCGCAGGTCAACGCCACTTAGGGCATTCGAGGCACTTTGATTTTATTGAACTTTTAAAGATCTTACGTTTAAACATATCTATTTTATGGAAAACAGTAGATAACGAAAATATTTCATTGATTTCAAAAAGAAAAGTTAAAAAAAAATGTTTCAAAAATTCCTTTTAATCTGTTAAGGGCATACAGAACATGTTACATGCTACTGCAGTGTGAGTTTGTAAAAATGTTTATAATCAAATAAAATGTTTTTTTAATTCAATTTTTTTTCCATCCAAAAGACCTCCGACATAGCTTAACGTTTTCCAGATAGAACATGAACAAGAAATATTGTTAGATTACAATGACGACCGATGGCTTAACGTGCCCTTCGAAGTACAGAAGCGCTCAAGAAATTTGCTTTTAGCATCATTACACCTACCAAAGATGCCCGCAGTAGCATAACTCACTTCTTAAAATCAATGCAAGCCGCTACAAGCGCTTTAAAAATATACGTTGAGTTTAGCTGAAAAATTCATCTCGAGTTTACTTCAATACATCGGAAAAATGCATTCAAAATTTACTTAAACGCCTCTTAAACACAGACGTTGATAAATTAAACATTGCTTTATGGATATATTTTACGCTTAAAAGAATTGAATAATCATATTAGGTTTAAAAAGCCTTTAGTCGGTCATCACATAATTTAATGAGATCTTTATTCAATTATGTAATTAGAAAGTCTATTCATATAGTTAGCAACCTTTGCAACTTAATGAAATACCGAAAATCCATTCACTCAGCATTTGGATCATAAGCTAATCGAGCTCACTTCAAGAAAAGTGTCTTACTACTACCGCAATAAAAACTAAAATAAATAATAAATTTTATTGACAGTTACGAGATCTCGCAATAAATACGACAGTAGATATTAAGGGAGCAGGTGGCGACCGAGCATCCCCGTAGGGCTATAACGTGAACGGCTGCAAAAACTATCCGTTTCGCCAATAAAATCAGTCCTTTGTTCTTGCTCCTGGAAAATGGGACATGTTTTCGGAACACGCGGAACAGTATCAATTGTTTGGGATAGATTTATCACATGATTGAACATGTCGGGTTGAACTGGATTGCTATTGCATCGAACTTGTGAAAAATTCAAAGTTCAGCGGATTAGAATTGTTTTTGGTTTATTTGGTCGAATGAACGCAGGGCTAACCACATTGTTTGTGTTTACTGGCCCGCTGCCGCTCACCAACTAGTTCTAATCACGGATGCAAAAACAAGAATAAAATTACACAGTATATGGGCACAGAGCAATGGAGACAATTTGGCTGTTCTAGGCATACTTCTCATCACAACCATGATGTTTGGTCATTAAATAAGAATGGAGAATCATTAAAGAAAGAATAGAAGGAGAAAGAAAGAATGAAAGAAAGAAATTTCACTGCCATAAATCCACTATACCTTAGATATTTTGATGTATTTAAGCCGGTAAACGAAGCGAACCCTACCTGAATATTGTGCAAATTTTACAAAACATTAGACAATAGCTACAGGTCCAAACCTTCTCGTACATGGAGTAATGCGTTTTTATCAGCCAGATTAGCTATGAATCGTTTTAGAATAAATAGTTAATTGAGCTTTCTATTGCACTAGCGGAAAGTCAAAGAAGCTATCTACTTCCTTCTTGAGTGGTAACGTGCCGATGGCATAAGATGTAGGAACGTTAATAACGATAGAGTTAAGTATAACAAATGCACCTTCCATCTGTTTGTTGACAATCGTAATTTTGAGATTGAAGTATATTTCGTGAAATCGTTCATCCATGGATAGAAATTATTTATTGACATAACAATTGAAACATACCCAAGAACGGAGTCTGTGAAACTGTTAAGCCGTTGCAAGCTGCAACGTGTTTGTTTTTCATTACGCCAGCGCTGAACAAACTCTAATCCTGTTGTTTTCTCCTGGTGTTTCAACCCTCCCTTAACTTTATTTTAAGGTAACTTTTAACTTCAGATTGAAACTCTCGAGTAGTGCTTTCTGTTCCTTTAAAAATGTACCGTTAAATATTTTTTAACCTTATTCGAGGATTTTGTAGATCAAGTTAGTAATAAAGATCGATTTGTTACTTGGGAATGCAATTGATGTAATTTATTGGTAAAGGTCACCTTTTATCATCAATTGGTGACCCCTACTTGTGTTATTGTCGTATAGAAAAATCGAAAAACTAACGTTTTCTTACAGCCACTTAATTAAGGTATATAGCAGGTTATTAAGGTATAAAGATATATAGCGGGTAGTATATTCAATCAAAGTTTAAACACATGTATCAAATACAAATTTATGTGTAAACTCGATTTGCATTTAGAGACACGTTTATTAGCTCGTATAGACACTATGTTATGTTAGATGGGCATGACTGATTCATCCACCCCATGCTTACACTGTAATACGCGAGTGTAACCTCGATTTTTAATCTTATAGGTATTAACGAGCTCTGTAAATATATTCAATTTGTTGCTATACTAAAACTTCATGAATCTTAGCGTTAAAAAAATTTGCTTGTTATAAGTTTTAGGCCTCTTTGTATTCCAATCTTTAGATGTTGCTTTGCCAAGAAACAAACTGCTTACAACCCTGAGGCAATAGCCCGCCATAACGCTAACACTGAAATAAATATTTTATGATTTGGCTCGCTTTCTTATTTACTTAGAAATAAAGTTGCTAACATCGTGGCTTACAACTGGATTTTGTTTACGACATGAATATGTAATTGATAAATGTTTATATATTAGATTTCTACGCCACATGTGAATAAACATTTACTGAGAACAATTGTGCAACCAAGCTAGTAGTACACGCCTAATGAAAAGCAAACAGTGCATAGCAAACATTGCGTCCTATGTAGAGCTTATGCAAAACAACAGATTTTTGGCGATAACAACATTTTGTCGTCACATACATGTGAAAACGGACGGGATAATTGTTTGACAACACGAAAATGTTACTTTATGAACCTAGCGCATATCATGTTCATCTATACAAGTTTTATGATGTTAATTTTTATGTCTATATACCATTAAAGCACATTTGATTCAAGTAATTGTAATGAATATGATACTCATAGTATGAATTTTACTAAAAAAATATTATACGTAATTACGTTTTTTTGCAATAGGCGTTATTTTCATAAAGAAACATATTTTCTTGCTATATACAACGCCTTGTTCATCACAATATCTACATATACTAATAATATAAAACTGAAGAGTTTGTTGGTTGTTTGATTATTTGAATGCACTAATCTCAGGAAGTACTGGTTCTAATTGAAAAATTATTTCTGTGTTGGATAGTCTCTTTACCGAGGAAGGCTATTCGCCAGGTCTCCTAGTTAAGGATATATTGAAAATTATTTGTATGTGTTCAAGTATGTAACAGATCCCAAAATAATCAATGAGAATATAATGAGTTCTTATTATGATGAGCATAATAACTTTAACAGTTTACAACGCAAAATTATTAATAATATAGGTGTTACGAAGAATTCTCGGAGGTGTGCACATTTACTCACGATATTTTCCTTCACTGACAAGAAAACTTTGAAAACCTACAGATGCGTTTAAGATACTTACGTGTTTTGTATGGAGACAAACTTTCAAATAATCATGAACTATCACCACATCCTCATTTTTCTTTTACTTTTATTTTCCGTTTCTGTATTTCTCTATATAAATTAAATCTTTCTGCTATTGAATCGAATTAAGCTTGTACTCGGCAAGTAAATTATCAGCCGTGATACCGACTTTTGGAAGTGTAGTTCCAGTATAGTTAAATAAATAAACACGCCAAAAGCAATTACGTAAGTGGAATACGCGTAATGAAAAGCAAACGCTCTCGATGCCTTTTAGAAAACACTGTGTGGCTGCAAGTGCTTGCGGCTTATTGACGTTTGGAGCTTGTTTATTTATGTAGTCCCCCGTAGAATTCAACCTTTCTTGACTTCTGTAGTATATGCAGATGTAGTAAATACACGCCAATAATCCGTAAAAATAATATTACGAGTAGATACATAGTAAAAATATGAGGCTTGAGAGTAAGTCTTCTTTTTGAGTTTCTTTTTTCTTCTTTCATGGCTGCCAACGTATTAGTGATGTATTTGGTGTCGCTGATGTCCGTGGGCGATAGTGACCCTTACCATTACTTACCTGTACATTACCATTTACCATTAAACCGTAACTCGGTTTTTAGTAACCTTTAAAAAGAAGAAAGTTGTCGATTCGTCTGCGTTTTTTATGTGCTACTTCATAACTTTTTACTCGGTGTACTGATGTGGATAATTTAATGTGAAATTTTCATTTAAATTGCAACATCTGACAAGGTTTTTGAGTTATCCCTAGTAATGCGTTTTTACTTGATGCAGTCGATATAGATATACATACATAGATACAGATCGAAGTCATACACTTCGATATTGGAATATTTGGTGCGGCGTCAAGTTGGAGTTTTTTTTCTTTTGTCTATTGACAAAGTGATTATCAGATAAAGGATATGGAAATGGAATTATGGAATCGAATAGTTATTTATTTTATTAATTAGTCCGAGCGACGGCGAAGACACAATCCCAATGTAAAGCTCGGCCTGTACGCTTTATATCCTATTTGCTAGTTAACTTGGAATCTATTTTACAATTTCGATATAAAATCAGTGTCACTTTGTATTCATATGTATGGAAGAAGATCCGATTTTTTTCTCCAAACGATATAGCAGATTTAATATTTCAAAGGATGGCGTACGTCATCCTTTTTCTATCGGTAACAACGGGCGTCCATGATTGATTAAATGCTAAATTCTCTCAGGTTGAAAAGAGCAAACAATTGGCGTATTTCTTGTAATATGATACTTGAAAACCCGCAAAGCTAAAGGATCAAGACTAAAAAGCAACTCTTCTTAATTCATGAAGGTCAAAAAGGCATCACGGAAAAGTAATTTCGACGACATATAACATAAACAAAACTCTGAAGCCAAACATAACTTTCCAACTACGAATCAGCGGCTTAAAATGCTCAAAGACTGAAACTTCCTACATTCTACAATCCAAAATCCAATAGATACGTCACGGTATAAACATTCGACAAAATGGTAACACTATTAACAATTTACTACACGTGACGCTCTGTCGCCGTGCCGTCTTGCGAAAAGGAGTATTTATGTAAGCGAAAAATCCAGGGGTCGTTTCTGTTAAATGTTGCGCTTTTTATAGCTTTAGGGTCGGGCTGTGACAGGACATTGCTTACGTCAGCGGGGGTGCCGAATCTTATTTCGTCTTCGCGTTTTATTTCAGTAAAATTGCATAGTGTTTTGCAATTGTGACACAAAGTTAGTAACGGGTTCGTCAGAAATATTGAAAGATGAAGAAAAGATAAATTAAATAAATAAAGTGACATAATATGCGACTGAAAATTTTTCAATCCACCCTATATGGCCATGATCCATGTCGAAATATCAATATAAAGAGATCGTGAGGAACTGTAACAGTTAAAATATTAGAGAAAAAAATCAAAAATAATTGAATAATCAAAAATAACGAAACAACATTAGGCAACCTTATCAACACATTCTTTCATACAACCTATCAGAAGCTTAGAAATAAGCATGTATGTATATTGGGACAACAACAAAATACAGGCGACATTCAATATTATATTGTGAATTATTTCTCATAGTTACCCACGAAAAGAGTAGGAAAATAATGTGTGAAGTAAAGTATAAGTAAATTATTAGTTTTTTGTACCAAATTTTCCGTTTTTATATGACACAATTAGCAGTAAACCACAAACACAAATTCCTTCTTAGTGTACTTACATAGCTTAGGACGTAATCAAATCATAGGTTAAAGTTTCTCAGACTAGACGTAATTTATTTCGGAATTACACAGCACATAAATAAGTTATCGCCACATCATCTTAATTGGTTTAGGCTCCTTATTTAGACGGCTTCATCTTAAGTTAGACTTAGACTTTATGGAAACCTAGAACATTAAGCAGCTAAGAGTAATTGAAATAAAGAAATCATTTATTTTACTCCGATAAAGACCTATTCTTAGTTGGTGCAAAAAAGTTTGTTAAATTGTTTTTAATACTTAATCTATTAAAGTCATGTTAGACAGCGCTAAGCGTTTTAAATCTCGTTTAATTTCGTATCTCATTCGTGGTCATCATCAATATATTGATACCTGAATATAAGCACTTAACGGTCAAAACTCGACAGTAGGTCATTTGTCACGTTGACACTACCAACGAAAACAATTTGTTATTGTCTTTATTAAATGTATATTATTGTAACATGCATCAAATTTAGATTTGTGCTGTTTTTCTCCATACAACCATTACCTATACATAATCTTTTTTTATTGCCGTAAGCTGACGAACGAACAGACGGGTCACCTTATGGTAAGTAATCACGGTCGTTCATAGATTTTGGAAACACCAGGATGTCACCAACGCGTTGCCGGTCTAGAAGGGAGCGAATCTGATATTCTTTGCGACATTGACATGCCTTACGGAAGACGTCTCTTTCGTTATTCTCTTCACCAAGACTCTCCAAGGTGTTAAGTTTGTTAATCCTCTTTGAAGATCACCTTACCTTTCTCAACGTGTGACAAGAAGCAAGGCTAGCAATGGAACAATAACGGTTTTAAGGTACATAAATGTAATGTGTCAAAATACTAAGAAAATTCTATTGGAATTAAACTACATGACATAATTTCAATTTAAAGCTTATGTCAAAAAATTACAAATTAATTGAATGTTTTAAATAGAAGAATAATATGTAGTATTTTCTAAGTATGCCTTGTAGCGGACGACGTAGAGTTGCCTGAGACGAAGCACGTAGGCCAGTAACATAAACAATATCGACAGGGACACCG
>DWJN01000047.1:0-37078 GCA_018248895.1 Carystus phorcus
ATAACATTAGTTGTGTCCCCATTCCATCATATTAACACCTTAAACAAAAAATATAGTTCAAAATTTGTAGTCAAACACCCAATTATACTAAAACTATATCACAACAAAAATTACTTACATATCCGCTATAGGCGGTAACATTTTGAGGCTCTGTTTTTCCACTAAAACTTCCCAGCAAAGGAGCATCAAAGGAATCCCCATCATATACAAATACATAATCATAGGAACATTCAGTACCCATACGAATAAAGCTTAACGTTATATACTGACTCTTGTTTGCCGCTTTTATTAGCCATTCACAATGTGAATCCTGAAAATAGCAACCAACAGTTTAATGAACACTTCCTGATCTACAGTTGAATATCCTTTATTGAAGCAATGACTAACTTGTGTGTAGTTGGAACTACTGGGTCCATCGGTGATGATTCCGTGTTGGTCGGTAAAGACCCTACGCGTTTTGTCGCAGGGTGCTGTGGATGCAGCGCACAGCACGGCCAGACAAATCCAGCTGACGACAACTAAACTGGCACCTTTCTCCCGAATACGTGAATAAAACATGCCTCTTCCAAGTTGTTACAAAACATAAGTCAGATATCAGAGCCATATAATCGCGAAATTACGACTAATACCACTAAAATGTAAAATAAACAACACTCATTTAAATGACATCTACTTCAAGGCTAACTACAATATGAGAAATAAATTGCCAACATTACTCCCATAACGTATCATTGGTACCCTAAGGATAATGCTCCTCCATGAAAATCACTTATCACTTTAAACGAATTATTTTTAGTATACTTTCTAACGAGTTTTATAACAAACAAAATCATCACACACCACAGCACAATATTTTGACATATATATAATAGACAGACATAAAAAGTACATGATTTTGACATTTGGCTTTTATAAATACAGTCATTTAATTCATTACCTGTGATTTTAAAAGGTTATGCCTATAGTATAAATCATAAGTATATAATTTATAGATAATTCACTTAAAAAAACGTAGCCAAATTTTCATTTATATTAATCACTTATTGGAACAATTCTTCGTACATTAAAAAAAACCTTAAAGTGCAAAGAAAAATTTGTATTGACGTTGAAGTATCTGTTGTCGGAAATTAATTTAAGATGGCGCTACTAAAATTTTAATCATGGGGAAGGTAGCTGTTGAACTTTGCCACTAATTGGCGCTACTCGAGTTTGTGACATCGTGTCGTATGACATTAGATCATTTTCATTAACATCTCTCCATTATTTACATCGTATATTACCGATTACAACATATTTCGAATTATTGGTCGATTGTTTACCTTTTTAATCAATTATGTTACATAGAATCCGTGGCTGCCATCTACAATCATGTTGCTATATTATATATGTAGTGTTAGTGTCAATCCAGTGTTATTTCACGTGACTTTGCTTAGAGTCAAGTCTATTCTTCTTTAACAAACAAACAAACTTTTATAATTAAGGTTGAATACCTCTGAAATAACAAAAAAAGAATGGCTTAGGTTAATAGCTAAGTGTAATATCGTATTTATTGTAATGCTACTGTTGCTTACTCTGAATAAAACGCAACAAAAATTTAAATTAATCGTTGATAACGTCTATGTTATGAACATAGTTGTTTTTAATTTGCTAGTTTGACCCGTTCTTACCCGATGACCTACTTGACCCGATGTGAAGTGACGAAGGGTTGGTTTTATTGGCGATATTGTCATCATAAATAGTATGTTTTTTTGTAATGCAATGTTTGTTTCATTTTTTTAATAATAATCGCACCAAGATAGTAAGAAAAGTATGTATGATATTGGAATGGACCGGGGACCTGGAAAGTACTTTAGTATGCCTATATATTTTTTTTAGTGTGTTTATATTAAAATCATCTTAATCACTGACTGAGGATTGGTGCGTACACCGCGCGTCGCTGTGCGAACGCCGGGTGCGGAGTGCCGAGTCAGCAAAGTACTCGATCGATACGCATCTCGCCTGAACGCTCTTTTGTTTCAGCGAATAATAGTTGGTTTTTTCAGATACTTTCCAAAATTTTACAGTCTGCATACAAATAGTGTTCTAATCTACGTTTAATTATCCTTCCACCTATTAACCTCTAACATTGTAGGTACCCTCCTAATTAAAGTCGTATAGCTACACATATAGTATAAGGTGTATTCTACTTATTGCTACTGAAAATTGCATTTTATCGAAATAATGTCGAATAAGTTTGCTATATGAATATTGTAAGTTTCCTTTTTTATACCGTCTTTAAGTCTTTAGTGTATACTCGTTATTCGATCATTCACACACTCCACTGAGAGATTCCTGAAGTGAAGAAGCCATTTAAAGAATACATAGGTACCTACTGTTTAGGCCAAATCCACAAAATTTGAATTTCGTCGAATAACTTTTGTAAATGGAAACGATTAATGTAAAGTACATTAGTTAAGGAAGAGAATGTACTTTAGTTAGTTTAGTCATATCAGAAGATCTATACACAATCTATTAATTTTGTTAGTGAACTGTAAAACTAAGATTCCCGTTAACCAATATCCCAAACTTGTTATATGAAGTGATACGTATCTATTTAAGTATAACAAGCCAATATAAGCACGATAAAAAAATATTGTAACCTTATTTTACAAGACTTAAAAGTATCCATTACGAACACCGTATTTTGCAGATTCTGGATATAGCAAGTTTTATATAAATCTATAGAAGCGATTTGTAGCATATTTATGGAGGTGAAAATTAATAAATCATTAAAGCGCACGTGAGAGGCACTGGGGGCTGTTGAAACTTTTTCATCCGGAATGAAGTGATAAACGCTAATGACGCCCTTAGCGCCGACTCATCTACACGACTTGATTTAAATTAAAAAATGATGTAATGTATCGCCGATACCACATACTCTATGTACTTAAACTACTACATCGTATAATTAAGACGAATCTAAAGTTGTGGCAAGGCTTTTAAAAATTTGTAACAGGCATATAAAGTATTGTAAGTTCGAATAACGTAGGTACTTATTGTGTTTTATGTAAACGATGAAAAGTGGTTGACAAACAGGGAAGAAAATGGCTTTGAATTGTTCTGTGTTTGCCTATTTAAATATTAAAAACATCGATTAAAGTAAGTGATCTACAATGTTGGCCAAGTAATCAGCTCGTTTTCAAACTATCTAATGGAGTATGTAATGTTTATACATAACTTCATAAGTTTCATTTAAATGTAAATGCGTTCAAGATTAATCTCTAACCTACTCATTAAAATATTTATGTTATAATTGTAATGATAATGTAATGTTGTAGACAACACGTTTATCCTGTAATATATTTACGTTCTTTGATGGCCCAAGTCAGTCTTTGCGAGTTCGTGACGATCCATTCTAAGCGCACGTTTACCATGTAAATTAACTGACCGCAAACTCTCATTTTTTCAGCACAAACACCCAACATATTGCAGCCTCTGTTTACATTGTCTGTCCGTTTTCAGACAATGTTTGCTTCAACCAAACTTTCTTTTTCACTTTTGCAGAAGTCAGTTCGTTGTAAGATACAGTTAAAATAAGTCAAAACCGTTAATAAAAAATGATGTAGTAGTATCCAGATAAGTACCTACTTACATTTTAGTGGTTTAAATATTTTATTCCTTACACAATTTTTTGCATGTATATCAATGCCGTTAGTTGGAAGCAAACTTTATTCCAGTCAATTTACATTAAGGGATGTGTATTTATTTATAAAAAAATATAATTTACTATTCGTCAGATATTTATGAGAATAATTGAAAGCGGTTCGACCGACGATTTACGTAGCTGAATATATGGAGAAGATACTCGTACGTCATTCGCAGTGGTTGGTGGTATCGTTAGTAGCACACCGAGAGGACATTTAGGAGCGGTCCCCGGGGACGGGCTCCGCCGGAGGCCCACATCACCATACAAATGGCACATTAGCGCCCCGCGGCCGGACGCACCTTATCTGCCTCCAACTAAGAGTATATTTGTTCTGTGCCGGATTACTGGAGATTTACCACGGTCACCGAACATTAACAACCGATTACATGTCCTCTGCAAAGAGAACTTAAATTTAATGGTTCGCTTTAACTCGGTTTTTAATATCGCCCATCAAACTATAGAAATTTAATATATTTGCGCAAGTAATCGGAACAGTGATATATTTAAAAAAAATCTTATATATACTCGCAACGGTTACGCGGAACTTAACATTTTATCGATTTGTATCTATTAATATTGTTCTGTTTAAAGGAGAGTGAGTAGGGAAAAAATCCTTGGAAGTTTTTGGCTTCTTCTTCTTTCAAGACCACTTATCGTAGGGTTTTGTTAGGTGATGGCATAGTTTGACCTTCGAAAAGTGTTTGTATAACTAAAACGTAATTTAAGTAATGATGTAACTTTGAATAAAAGCGTAATTTAAGTGATACGAGTTTGAATTTAAATAAATTAATAGATCAGTTAGAATTCAGTGGGTAAACAAGTTCAAAAGTTACTAGTTATGTAAATAACTAATTAATATACCTACGCACCGAAGTTTGTAATAATTTTAGTTTCTGCTCAGGACATCTTTTAACAAGGTTTTACCTTCTAAATATACCAACAGATGATTTGTTAATCCTGTTTAAAAATCACCTTTGTATGCTACATTTTATCTAGATATATCTGGCACTCACAGTAACACAATCATATATAAAACATAACACAGATTACAAAATGTCCAGATAAATATCTAATTCATAGGTACCTATATGTTGTTCGTGTTTCTTTATTTTCCAATGTGTTAACGTATTGTATAAAGCTAACATTAAGTTATACAATTCAAATGTTAAAGACGGCCGCGGGTTGGACATCTTGCCATAAATCAGTGACGTGTCGATTCGGGGCCGCCCTACAGCAGCTCATGGGTTGATTTGTCGCGATCACATTATACGAATGACCGCTAGTGTAGTACTCGCTTTATACACATGAAATACTCCATATTGTATATATCGATAGTATTTCTATCTAAGTAATTACGAAATTTTAATGTTAGCATTACAATTTGTGTTCTTTGCTGAATGATATAAAACTTAGAACCTATATTTTCGAAGTAAAACTTTATCAAACAGCTTGGCTTGGTTGAACTCTTCTACACTTCATGTAATAACTGTAATTATAACTTCCCTCACTTGGTTTAATTGTGTTTAACTTTACTGGACAGTAAATAAAATATTTTAGGGAACCAAATTTAACATAATATTGTATTATGAAAAGCGACCTTTAACGATTTAGTTATTTTTATTGTCGAATTACTGTGAAATATACGAAGACCATATCTATAGCAATGTGACCCTACCTCTGAAACAAGAAGTCTCGGGTATGATTCCAGGTAAGCAGATATTTATTTGACAGATATAGTAATATTAGTGACGTGTTAAATGAGTTCATCGTGTCAATTCCAAAAAAAATATTCAATAACTTTTTAATTACCAACTAAACTAGGTTATTGAAAGAAACAAAAGAAAAAAAGATTTATTTCACAAAATAATCGCTGCAACAGCCTTTACAAAATCATTTATAAACAATCAATCTTTAATGAAGGATAAAAATGCGATGGGTAAATGAAATTGAAAATGTATTGCTGTTGCACCTTTATTTATGATATTAACAAAAGAATTTTATAGTATTGTTTCTAATACCGTGGTACAGCACTAGCATTTGTATCTATTTATACTCGCACAATAAAACGGCATTCAGTACAATTGTCCCCACACGGTCAAGAATTATTTCAGTCTAAACTATTGTCGAAAGTTACGGACTTAGTCAGATACAAACTAAATTACATAAAATTATTTTATTTTGACTATGTATTCTTTGTTTAAATTAAACATTCTTTGTATTATTTCATTTCTATTTCTATTACAGCCTGCTGTACGAGTATATTTGTTTATATGTATCTAACTATCTTTTTTCAATACAATTCTGTAAAGGTAAAATACGAGTATAATTATATTAAATTTATAACAGACAATAAACACAATTATTGGAATGTTAACAGTAATTACGACTAAATTACTTATTCCATGTCATGTTTTCGTGTAAGAGATCCCTATTAGTTTATCCTATAAACATCAATGAAACGCCACGGAGGCGTGCAGTGACCCTTATCTACTTAACACTACGGTGTTAAACTGTGACCTAATTTCAGATTAATACGCTTAAGCGGAAACCTCACTAAGCAGGTTCAAATGGCACGCGGAAGACCGGCTGTCGTAACTCGTAATACGGATGAATATGCGACTGACTGGAAAAGGGGCTAATAGTCCACAATGTTTATTTCACTTTCATGATTCCTCTCCATTATAAAAGTTTCGCGACTAACCAAATTTATAGTTTCCGCCCAGTTCATTATCAGTATTGAGCTACAGGCGGGAGGCAGCGTCCGGGCTTTGGGCATAAATCTGAATGCAACGTAATAAATTGCTACTTGCCAACAAACTTTTCCCGCCATCGTCATTGACATAAGTCTGAGAAGTTTGTCCAGTTTGACCTCTTAATGAGTGTGATAGAGTTGGTAAGTATCGAAATTCTACTTCTGAATCATTGATTAGTATCAACTAGTGTTGTCGTTTAGTCATAATTATTATGAGCAGTACACGTACAGTCCGTAGTAATAATTTACCCTCCCTAACCTTTCAGTGTATGAATTAATGTGACAAGTACGCTATAATACAATAAGCCATATTGACTTTGTCCTGACAGCTGATATTTGAATGAATCAGATAAACAAGCTTTATAACATTTAGAAAGGCAGTTGAAATATAAAATACATCTAAATAGTATAAAAGGGTAATATATTATATCAGATTGTATAATCATAAATACAAGAAAGTATCTAAGTTAAATATGTACCTACATATATTTTAAGAGTTCAATTTGCACTTAAATGTATATACGCTTCAAGTTCGTATCCCCATCAGGTTGGAATGTATTACCAATTCCACTGAGCTTGTTGGATAACTTCTATAGACAATTATGACCCTTCTGCCCCGACCGGGACTTGAACTCTGATCCTTTTACTCACTAGTCAGGGTCACTACCAAATGAAATATATGTATGTAGATACTAGTGCGTATTATCCCTACGATAAAATCTTTATCCTTGAGTATTTGTCCGGGAAAAAACAATTTTTATTTCCCATATGCTTGTGTGAAAATAATTTCTAACATTCATATATTTTTTTGTTGCTGACAATCAGAATGGCCAGTTATAATAATTCATAAATGTAACTGAACACTTTTTTGACTTTCGAATCTCACGTCAAAATCATTCTACAGTACCAAGATCAAATAAATAAATATTTATTACATTTATTATGTTTTATAGCAATAATAATGATTTATGTATCAGTTTCAAATTAATATCTTCCATATAAATCCCTCCCCTGCCGGATACATTAATTCAGATGGGCTAACCCATTCGACCAGTGTCTAAGTCGCCTCGAATAAAAAGAAATATAGCGGAAATATAATCCTTCCTGAATCCAATCCTTTATAGTCAGTTCCCCAATACCCTCTACTGTGTTGGTGTTTTTCTTGTATGTGGAAAAACAAGGACACCATAACTCGCGCCGCTTGATCAGATAGAAGCGTAATGGCTGTAATGGATCCTGGTCAGCGGCCCGCATGCAAATAAATCTACCGACCGATGCAATGATGTGTGGAAAATGGGGTGCGCCCCTTGGCCTAACACTGCCCTGGTAGCCTGCTTTTTAACTTTCTAGCATTTAACGAAAACAAGTACCTGAATGTATTAAAGTTACGTAAATCATACTAGCTTTGGACTCGCTTATAGACTATATATTTTAAACAGATTAATATATTAACTATTTGGTCTCAATACGTCTTAAATAATATTATGTATAATAAAAATATTATGATACATTTCTTAAGAAACGCGATGTTCATACTATTAATACTAGGAATAAGGCTAAACTGCTTGTGCAGACTCGGTAAAACTAGTGGCTACTTCTTGGGTAGATGTTTCAAAATATATGATAATAAACTAATTCCATTAGAATTAAACTAATAGGCGTACTGTCAATTTAAAGCTTATGTTAAAAATGTTCTTATGTCAAAAGGCTACTACAAATTAGATGTATATTTTAAAGACAAGCATGTTTGGGCATGAGTTTAATATATGTATATTATACATAGTTATAAGTAGTAAAATATAAATGCTTTCTGTAACTGTGAGCAGGAAAAACGTCTCCTTGGGAATTTCTTGCAGCTCCTTCCAAGACCACTCATCGTAGGGCTTGCTAATGTGATGGTGTAGTTAGACTTTCGAAAAGTGTTTGTAAATACCAACTCCAAATAAAATGATTTGATTTGACATATCTTTAATAACGACTTTTGAATATTTTGGATTATATGTGCTATGACTATTTATTTATTAGATAGATATTATTTATTTATTTTAATATGAGCTATATGTGGTTGAAAACTGTTTTTTTAAATTAGGCTATTTAATCCAAAAAAGTTACATACATTTTATTCCATAAATACGTATTAAATTTAGTCAAATATAACATTACTGAAACGCTTTTATAACATTAAAAAAAGACCTTGCCTTAATTATATTACATTAAAAAAATAGTTTAAAAATCCTACTTAATTACTTTATTAAAACAAGTTTGCAGTTTTCACGCTTGGCAAATTATACCTGTTGTCGTTTTATCAGGGAAATAGGTTGCGATAAAAGTCAGAACAAATGGCAGTCAATAAAATAAATAGCGATGGCAGGGTGTTCTGTAAATAAGTCGGAGCTCGGGCCCGGTGGCTCCGAGCGACGATCGCCTTTTTTTATTGGCGCCTCGATTGCTCTCGAAACAAGGAGCGTGAAACGAACTCGCGCGCCGTACGCTGCACCGGAGCTGACACTGCAGATTTCACGTACAGATTACGAATGAAATTGTCGGCTACACTACCATCATTTCATAAAATGTACGTCGTTTGATACAAAAAATGTGCTATTAATATATTCGTAACTAAATATAACCTAACAATCAAGTAATGTGTAATTAAAAATATGTATGTTTTTTTTTCGCATAATTTACGTAATATTTTCAATCACTTTTTTTAAATAATGGTTAATCAATATTAATACTGGTTTCTTTTCTTTGTTGTTCTGTATATTTGTCTAATAATTTTAGGTATATTTATAGCTACGCTGTTTTACAAGGTTTTGGTATCTAAATCTTATGCAACAATTCTTAAAAAGATTGCTTTTTAAGTCTAGTGGATAATTTGTTAATATATTACGGCAATGTTAAATATACACTTAAAATAGAAAAATCTCGGAGAAAAATAATAAACAGCGTAATAAGGAGAAGGTGTAAACACCATCTCAAGTGCAATACCGTGTCCACTGAATTCACCATTTAAAAATGAAAGATAATCAGAAAATATCAGTTCTAATAACGATAGTTAGGTACCTACTCGTTTGTGCCCACTATAATTATGTTGTATTATTTATCCACGCGCAAGGACCTGACTTTACTATTCGGTAAGTGGATAATTTGATCCTTATTAATCTTATTAACCTCATTTTGACCATACTTTTAATGTCATCTCTAAAGATTACATAATTTTTTTCATCCACAAAATATTGTTATGTCGTAAGACGTTACGTCTAGATTTATTAATTACTTAAACAAAAATTGAAAAGTTGTCTATGAAATTTGAAATATACCTATAAAAAATATTTTCCTTACAGTATTTACATACATATTTACGTCCATACAAAAGTTATAAGTAAAATGCTCAACAAAATCAAAACAGTTAAGTAATGAGTTCGCAAATATAGCTTTGTTCGTGTGATATTTTTGTTTAAATAGCTGGCAAACGAGCAGACGTGCTAGGTAATATACATATGTACATTGACCACAGTAGACCGAGGAAGAAGAAATTCAGAAGCACTGGCTCTCAAACTCCCGCAGTTAAAGAATGACAAGTCGTTTGGCGGCTTACGTTAGCAAAAGGGTAGTAGCGAGCCTGGTAGACTTAAAGAAAAGATAAAATGAGAAATAACATCAATAATTGTCAATATAAAACTTCTTTCTATATTCCTTCAATCTCTACCGAGGCAAAGCAAAACATTCGTGCAGTAACTAGTGGTAGAAGCACTCAATATCAATATTGTCACTCAATTTCTGTGCGTAAAATTGTGTTAGGAAATGGCAATAAAGAATTCCCAACGTATCGCAGTCGGTCGCGAACCGTTTCAGTCTCTGAGATGTATTAATTTGTAAGAATTTGTCGTCGGACCCTCGCCCCATGCTCCGTGTGAATTCCAATCACGCACAACAAGCTCCGTAATTGCACCTAATAATTTCTATAGTTTCACTAGTTGCGGTCAGTGGTGAAATCTAAACATTGTCTATTAACTAACTTAACGCATTTAACATTTATAAAGGCATTTCTACAAATATATACGAAATGTTATCAAAAATCATTATTCTTGATGGATAACAACTATCTACTAAATGATTTCATAATAGTCATACTAGTTATGTCATAAGTTTAATATCATTGTATGCGTGATATATTAGAAAGCAGTCATTAACTCGGCCTTGAATCCGTTTTATGAAGACCTTGACTCCAGGTCTTCGATAAGCGGCACCAGTTTTCCATACATCCGTTATTTATTTTGGCAAACGTTATAACGTATAAAAAAAACTAAAAAACCACAGGCATTTATTAGAGGAGGCCTTAGTCATAGAACGGAACAGTGACAGTTATAATGCCGATAGATTAGTGACTTCTGCTATAGTTGCATTGTATGGATTTTACGACGGTCATAATATCGGCGAATGATAATAAAAAACAGAGGAGTTTCGTTTGACTTTATGCTGTCCGGGCGAATAATCTTTACTGCTACATTTTATTTGTATTGGGACATAGTGAGCTCGGGCGGGCGGTATTAGCGTCCTCGTGTCAATGCGTCGCCGCGGGCCAGCTGCTCCCACGAGGCTCGTCAATGCGAAGAGAACGTAATCCAATCACAGCAATCGGTGTCTACACACGTCTACACTCTTGCTGTGTCATTACAATAAAACACGTGAAGTTTTTTCACAATGTATGTATATTAGAAATACTTTTCTCGATACTAATATACATATATATTTAGCTGGTTATTAACAAAACAAAGCTTTTATTACTGAGAAAAACGTAAGATATAACCACGTTAAAAATAATATACAGATACTCTAAATTATATTGATTAGTTTTGGTATATTAAGATTGAATATATAAGAAATACATGTTTTAAGTATTTTAATCTATCTATTAATTTTGTCAAAAGAAAATCCCGGAGATTGTTCTCCGAAGTCTACAAGCTACAGCGCGTAGCGGTTTCGTAGATGGAGCGTTCAGTTAATTTAACTAAGCACCTTAACGCTATCTATTTTGCACCGGCACCAAGAATTATGCTAATGTTGAGAACGTAATAGCGTAATACTCTTATCACGCTTTGTATACCTATAACTGCTGCAATTGTTTTCATAATTAGAACTGTAATTTCTTAAAATATTAACATCACAAGCTGTAGATAATCTACGGAGCTGAAAAAGAAATGGGAAACGATTTTATCTGAAACGAAGCAATAAGCTCGAATCTACGACGCTAACGCCCAATTAGTCACGAAACGGATAGTGCGACGAGAAAGAAAGATGAGGTGTGTTAGGTGCGTGTAAGTTACTCTGTGCTAGGTCGAGTCGCCGGACGCCCGGCTAATGGCCGCGAGATGCGAGGGGACCTGCAATAAGTCACCGCGACCATCCGATAGCGGTGAATCAATGACCGTCCCGATATGATACATGGGATTAACCACCGTTTATAGTTTTAGCTTCGGCCGGCGAATTAATACAGCGGAAATATCGGGTATACATTTTTACGATCACGTCCGTGCCTCCCGTTCGGTAATGGATTAGTAAATAAATATTGATGAGCTACGAACATGTACAATTGTGAATAATTCTAGTATTTAATATTTAAAAATTGACGATTTGCTCGGTAGAGGGTTACTATTTAGTTATTTTAGAATATCAAGATTTTTTTAAAGAATATTGGTGTTACGGTAAAATACGTGATGGTTGCAGTTCCTATCCTTATATGAACCTTTTCCAAAAAAATAGTATCCTAGAGATCTACATCAAAAAGAAGCTTATATAAATAGACCACAACTATTAAAATATTGTATAGGGCTTTTTTTTATGAAGCGAATAAAATATAGAAAAAAAAGATTCTACGGACACCTGTCACGAACATTGTTCTCAAATTGTGTCGCACTGTTTAGGGGTCTGAGTTAAGGGTCTCGTCCTGTCACCGCGGGTCCGTGCCGGCTCCGAGAGGGGCGCTTGTTAGCGAGAACGTGCCGCGGCGCCCGCCGGTAAACACGTGGGTAGATAACAATCTATTTGGATTGCCTCTATATTTCATTTTTCCCCGTGTGCCCGCGTTAACTAGATAGACGGCAGATCCCGTACGATGGAAGAATAAAGAAAATGCGGGACAGATTCTTTTAAGAGAACTTTACTCAATCCGTATTTGATCTATATCTGCAGGATTCTAAATTCAACGGATATATTACTTTCAAGACGCAGTTTCTTGTATTTATTATAGTAATACATAAATAAATAATACGATATTAACGCAACTAAGTTTCTATAAAAGTGGGGTTTAAAGGACTCAGAACGTTCCTTATTAGGAATGGTCCCAAAGAAAATCCGTCAAAATTAAAATAAGTTCAAGTTCAATAAAGTTACTATACTTGGTTCTTCAAGGAGCTCAGAACTTTAATTTTCATTTGATGACTGTTGGTGATCGTGGTGATACGAATGTCTATAAAATGCAGTGGTCAGCAGAGCGTTTAGCCATCTTTTTTGATGCCCTGTTCGTCAAGGTTGCTATTGAAAAACTAACCAGCCAGCCCCACTTACCTCCGCTTATAGGAACAGGGTGATACTACTATAGTTCCATCGTACTAAGTCCTACGATAGACAATAAAAAGAGACAAACATTCATTTTGAACTTTACAATATGAAACGATACCAAATTTTGACATCTTGTTTTCTTAGGAACTTGTGTATTGTTAATGATGTAAAGATGTTACATAAAATATATGGAGTTTGTTCTATTACAGTCTGGTCAGTTACACTGTATACACAGAGAACCCCAATTGTGAAGAAATGCATTCACAGACACCGGAATACGTAACTGGCCATTCGTACGCCGCATGCATACAACATTGACATAGAATTGATTTTATGAAAAACTTTTTTATTACTACAGTCTTAATTTTTTTTTATTGTATTACATACAAATGACAACCTATATAGAGGTTATTCTGTAAACACATCCTAGAACTGCGTCGTATTCGACATTACTGAAACCTTCAGTGTCCAGCGTAAAATGAAATAATATATTCTACTGATTAATTTTGACTTTCAGATCTATATCTTTTCTTTAAATGTACAGGGATGAAATTGTTTTATATAAATGACTTCCGTGTAAAAAGGGGGCTCCATCCATCCTTATATCTATCACTGCTGAACTGAGTATAGGTGCTTCTTACTGGATATCATTGGGTTTGAATAAATCAGATTAATCGCAATGACAATATATAGTCTATGATGGTGAGGCTCTATACTTAATTACTTAGAAAAATATCACTTTTCTAAATATCGCGAAATTGTAAAAAAAAAAAGAAATTAATTTAAGTTTTACTACTTACCGTTAACATTGCAATAAATCAAATACATTAAATCATAACTATACATATTTCAAAGTTTTGTAATCATGTGTCAAAGCCATTCTCAATAAATCATTTTGTTATCGGAAATGCACACTTGAATTTTCAAAAGCTCATCTTTGTCATTTAAGTTTTTTTATTAAAAGCAACCCCACTCAGTTCGCACAGATACTAAAGGGGTTTTATTATTTTTTAAGTGCACGCTCGTTTGCACGCGAATGGGCCACTTAACCACGAAGACAAGCTCGCAATAGCGTAGATTTCCTCCCTATACTTATTTTATTAGGCATCTTTACGTAAAGGATAAAAGTCTCGCCACGCTTTTTGCGTGTTTCTCAATTTCAGTCGCTGAAGTTATAGCTGTTGGATATGAAAGCACAAACAGTAGCTAGTACTGAATCTTGTCATAACAAAAAAGAACCCGACGCTATTAGGCGCTGTAATAGAACGGACACGGTAGGTTTACGAGTGGAAATGATACGCTGGCGACCAATGGGATCGTTATCGATACAATCGAGTTGAATAAGAGCGAAGTTGTACAGGTATGAAGCGGGGTCGAGGTTCGGACGTTACCTCGACGTGATCTGAGTGTGGATTTCAAGGGGATCGTAGATACAATCCATGTCCGTTTTGATGTGTCTATGTGACGGAACTGATAGCAGTAAAGAAATTTTATCACGGTATCAATTAATACATCCAATATTTTCAGATAAAAAGTAAAACAAATACCTGATTACTGACTGTAAAATTCATGGTTCATTATTTTTTACTTCATTAAGTACCTTTACGACTAACACTCGTAGACTCAACTTACCCTGATGATGCTCCGTTTTGGGGCGACTACATTTTTCTCGCGGATCGTTGCAAAGTAGGTTAATACTAACTTGATAACAATGGATTGTTGTAAAGTAACGCCTGATACTATTAACTTTGTTCTAAAAATGAAGCGCTCATTCACCGGCGTCTCGCATCCATGCGATCTACAGTACTAAGCAACTGCAGGCGCGGTCGGTACCTGGATGACCGCTAGTGGCTAAAATTTCTTGAGCATTTCCGTGCTTCGGAGGGCACGTTAAGCCGTCGGTCCCGGTTTTTATCATAGATAACCTTTAAAAGATGTTCTAAATATTAATAACCTGTATCTAATTAATACGTTTGTAATAACGTGTATGTATATACGTAACCGTATTTTTTTACATCGCAGCTAATATAAACCGAAAAGATTTTACATATTCGATGTATACTGTTCATTGGAATGATTTTAAAATTTTTATGTAGGTACCGTCAAAAAGAATAGACAAGACACGCTACGTAGTACCCTTTTTGAATATCTACACTTGTCAAATTTACGGCGCCCTTCATCTCCACTATCAGGGCACCTCCGAACCCCTGTCCATATCACTCAGTGTTTTGAAAATTTAGAGATGCTATTACGTCAATTCTTTTCTTATTGTCTTTGGTTTTATGTCTTCTTCAATTTTCGTAAGATAGCTGCTCTAAATTGAACGGTGAATTTTACTCGTAAGAGTTTATAGATGGTATCTACTAATATATGACCTAAGTATTAATAATAGTTTTAATAAAATGAATTTAATTTTCAAACCAAAGAGAATACAGTAAATTATTAATTATAAAAAAAATAATGTATCTTTGACACTTAGCATTATTCTTTAAATTTTTGACTCTAAACATTCTGTAGTTTATCTTTACTCGTTGCGACGGTTTTACCATAGATATTGTAAAGGTATAGTTAGTTATCTTTCATTAAAATAAAGTATAAGTAAAACAAGTAATAATATTCCTGCATTGTTTTCTTAAAAAGCTCCCTGCACTTATTTTCCATGTAAACTATACAATCTCATATTTATCAGCGCGGGCAATGTCTACATAGATTTAAAATAAACTAAGTAGGTAGCTCATGTTCATAATTAAGTCCATAATATTAAACGTGTAACCAAAGTTTTAATTACACGGTGTTCTAATTCATAACAATAACAATCATGTTTTAATTTGTATTTATTAACCGTTAAAATGAACGGAAGATTCGCGGCAAAATCACCGGTTCACTAATTTGCAACCCCTCGTTGCGGTGGCGGCGTGTGAGCGACAACGCATTTGATTCTTATTCATGGCGCGGGGTCGAACCGACCGCGACCTAACGATTTGATAATGTATTCACTTGATAAAGCGGAAGGTACTTCGCGAGTATCGCATTAAAAAACCAATTACAGTGTGACTAAATCGCGCCGCCGCTCCCGCCTATTTGTCAGAATTCAGAGGGATAAAAGTACATTCTAAATTTAATTTCACGCAATTTTAAAATTGGGGGACAGTCGAAAATATTATTTTTTATTGAGCCAACTTTCATGTTTATTAAACGATATTTGAGATTTTAGACAGAGTGAACATAAGTAGTTATGGGACTACGAAGACGAAGAGAAAACTTGTTTTATTTTTAGTTTTGAAACAACTTAATATCCGTTACGTTAGACGATATAGTGTAGAATACAAATATCGCTGGTCTCAAACTATACAACATAGAGGCATATAAAAAAGAGTTTTTACTGGTAGGCATTTGATTTTAAAATTAGCCATAGTAATACATATTAACTAGTCTCTCAATTTAGCTTCAAAAAATTACATACTTTCTGATGTATAAAATGTGGTATATTTTTGTCTCCGAAAAACTAAATTTATAACAGACACGCTTTTAAGGCTTAAAGTCCGCGACATGGTAAGTACCTACCTACCTAAGCAGCCTATGGTAATTACATGATAGGTAAAATATGTATGTGTATATGCATAAAGTATTGATGATACATTTTTTTTTATTTCATTAAAGAGACATTAAAATGGCTTTAAGTACATTTTACGAACTTTTATTAACTTGCAGATGGCTTAAAATTAAGTTTTAGGGCACTTGTCAACCGATTGAGCGGAAATTTTGCCTACACGTTTAGTTTGGATGACAATGTGTGGTTGCTAATTATCTCATGATAAAACTCTGAATTCAATATAGAAATATATATACATATATTGTGCACCCCTACGATATGGATATGAAATGAAAGGTTTTGATACGTGATTTTCGATTAATTTACGAACAATAATGACCTTACCAATAGTTTAAGCCAATGACGGTTTGAATGAATTCAAAACTTTATTTATATATTCCTTGTATTATTACAACGTTGGAATACAACAGTAATAATTTTATTTAGCATGATCGTGATCTTATGCGGTCGTTGAATGGAATAATGATAATATTAAGATATAAACTACATACCTCCTATTAAAGTATATTTTTGACTTTAAAAATTTGTCTTCTAGGAGGTCGAGCCGAGGCTGTTGTATCAAACAGCCGCCCTAATACAATAACGGCCGGAACAAACTACGCTATAAAATATCACCAGTGAATAAATCAATTTTGCCGTGATGTCCCTCCCTCTACCTACAACTATTGACTATACCAAAGATTTATGCTCATCGAATAATACGGGAGATAAAAATATTAATTGCCGAATGTCATTTCAAACAGAGTGATGTAAAATACAATTAAAAGTAAAAGTATTTGAAAAACAAGCTTTTATTGAAATACCCTCAAAAAGGATAAAATTAACTTTTCCTTCAAAACTTTTAATGTCGACTAATGACGTTATTACACAGTTTATATTAATTTTAAGCTTGTCGTGAGATTAAAGTATTCGTACCTATTTACTTAATTACAAAATTTTGAAAATTAGAATCCATCAGATCAAGTTATTTTATTTGTTTGTCTACGCAGGTAAATCGACACACATACATTGCAAATTAAATAAAAGCTTTTAAAATATAAATTATTGAACCGTCTCAAGTCCTTTGATATTCTACAATTTTAAATTGGAAAGTGTATTGTAAACCTAATGCTTGTTTCTGCAAGTGAGTGGATATAATAAAATTTAAGATATGGTTAATTAAAACTGCAAACCACGATATTATACAAAACTAGTGTAACCATCGACTAACCTGAAATTTGTAGGAAGCATTACGCTTATTGAACACAATACAAGGAAACGTGGCGCGAGGCGTGAGCACAGAAACGCAGCATCAGTATTCGAGGCAGTGAGCGTGAAACAGCGACTGTGGCGCCCTCTCCTCGCCTCGCCGTGCACTGATTGAGCCGCGACAAGTTAAACGATTTGAAACAATTTAATAGAGATCAAAAATTTGGCGCCCCACGACGCCCGCACTAACTTTTGAAGTTTTTCCCCCACTAAAGGGATTATCGTAGAGCGGAAGCTTAAGGGGATATTATTATGGGTTTTGGGGATTTTTTCTATATTACTCAAATAAGGCTTATTTAATGTGAATATAACGTTCTACCTATACAAAAGTGACGTTTCCAATTCCACACCATAAATTGATGTGATTATAAATCAATTATATTTTTTTAATATAAGCTGATATTCAATTAGATATAGGTACAAGGAACTAATTGTGTTTTAAATTTACTTTAGAAAGTGCAACGTATATAGAAATGAGAATATTCTAAAATATTTCTGAAGCGGTCTAACTCAATTCAATTACTTTATAGGATTTTTTCTAAAGCCAGCTGACAAACGAATAGACTAGTCTAATAAGCTCGTTGTGCGTGCATAGCGTAATCTCAGTAAATATGTAAATATTATGCCTAACGATTTTATTATTTTTTGTCTCATCAATACCGTAGATTGATGAGGAGAGTGGTGTGATAATTGCTTACTAGGAGCTTCCGCATACATTATAGATAGAATAGATATAATACTCTTTATTGTATACACAGAGAAATAGTAACTTGAACTTATGTTAGCCTCAGTGCAAAAGGCGGTCTTATCACTAGGCAGCAATATCTTCCAGACAACCTTTGGGAAAAGGACAGTATAAAAATCTACATCATTACTATTTTGTGTAACATAAAAAAATATTTTTACTTATTTTATTTTTACTTTTGTATTGATTTAATCTTGTTTAATAACTCATACCTACTCATAAGAAGCCGAGTCCGTTCGAATCTTGATTAGATATCAAAGAATTGTAAAACTTTCTTGCAAGTAAAGGGCAAAAAAAGCCGCGCTACATATAATTAAATACTTCGGTTTTACAAAGATTAAGCTACAGACAATTAAGTTTTGATCTTAAAAAAACTCCAAAGATTTATTAAATGATACACAAAGACAATTCACGATATACATAACAATATCTTTTTAGATTCCTTTACAGTTTTTAACACCTCAAAATGTTAATAGAATTTCTATGAATCAATACATACGATTTCGCGTATATCTATCAAAATAATAGCGTGAGCTTAACATTATTACAGTCCCTGATCGAGTTCACGTATATCGACTCCACTTCTTTGCTGGAAGGCTATCAACGTAAATATCTGCAGATTTCAAGCGATCTCCTTGCACAGAGTGGTAACTAACCAGGAGTACGATTTATAATTCTAATGCTCATTACATAAGGTTGAAATCGATCGTCATTTTACGTAGTACAACCTTGTCGCTTTATGGAGGCAGTCGATATGCGATTGCGTTATGATAGGATCAGGATTCACCGGAGCGTGGCCGGCGGAGAGGCTCCGAGCAACCGCTCATGAAGCACGTCTCAGTATGACGCTAATGTCATTTTAAAAGCACCGAACGCTTTATACCTATATCTATTTAGGCAATACAAAGGCGTTTAATTAAAGGTACTAAAGAATCGCTGATATACGCCTAGTAAATAAGTGTCTAATTAAATGTCAGGAGAGCTTTAGGTTATAAACCACGATCAAATTCAGTTTGGTAGTTTTACACACAGGTCAGTCTGAGTTAGCTGCTATAATAGAGTGAATAGGCTTCTACTAAGTTAATGCGCTTTACCACCCAAGACTACATCACCGCTTACCATCAGGTGGGACTGTAGTTAATTTACAATTAATAAAAATAAAAATAAATACTTGTAATAAGTAAAGTTTTCACGATACAAATCATATAGCAATATAGGACGTACGACACAAGATTATGGCAAAGGATAATGGAGCAGAACTATACCCCAATCGAGTCATCCGATAAGCACAACCAACCGGAACAATGTACCCTATTGCCATCAGTCTTACTATCGATTGTCAGGGATAACTTATAGCTTCCATTTTAATGTAAAAAATGTTTTATAACCGTGATATGTGATACCTTACTAAAGAAGCATTACCTTAGTCTAGAAATTACTCTTTCTTCTATCTAAAATTATTCTCTTTGCCCTTTTGTTTTCTCTTCAGTGCATATATTTGCTAATGTCAATTAATGCTATTATTTTAAATATTATGTGAACACTATATCATATTCTCTTTTAGATATGATTTTCCTTTCTTCCTATTTCTTCCTATTGTCTGAAAGAAATCACTTGTTCCCAATCCCAAAAGAATTTTCAGTGGTATTTCAGTTATAACTAGTTCGAATGAAATCAGTGTTTTTTTCAATGGGGTAATATTCTTATTAGTGATCCATGAGACCGAGGTCATAAAAAATCCACAACTTGGGCCTTGTTAGAAAACTAAAAACGGACCAACATAGTCTTTTAACTGATTACCGATTCATATTACCATAGTCTCAAACATGTTAAGTACCTAATGACTTTCCTCATTAATTAAACTAAAGCTAGTCAATAGACAAATAAACAAAAATACTTTACCAAATAAAAAAGTAAAACTCGGTTGACAAACAGAGACGTAAATTAACTATAATCAGTAGTAAACTGTACTTAGATCATATCCGTTTGTGTGAATACTAAAAAGTCGTTATTTCAAACAAACGTACAGCTACAAAAGACAGAATGCATATTTTTCTATACCTACATACTTATATTGTAATATTAAAATAAGTTATGATATTATGGGTTATACCTAATGAACGACACCCACTATACAATGTCGTGTCGCGTTTCATAAGTCAGCACTTTGCATCAGCTTCCTATTGCAATGTCCTGTCCTGATATTATTCGAAGAATGTAATTAAATGCGCACTAACAATCGTATTATAAAAAATGATTGTGTTTAAGTAAATGATTCCTTGATTAATAATAATTAACTTGAATAATATTATACATTGGTCATGGACAATGACAATACTTATGTAGTTGCAAGTACAAAGTTGCCAGACCTTCAAACTATGTATATTTTCTTAAATTTAAAGCAAAATAATTCGCAAATAGCTCACAAAGTGTAATACAAAAGCAATTGAAATTGTTTTACTTTTATGGTACAATAAAACACATTAAGTGGGAACGAAAACTTATTTAATTTCATAAGCAACAGAAAATAACATACTTCAAAATATTACTTGTCCATCTGCGCAGTTTAAACCACCCCACAAATAGTGGCATTAAATTTTTTATTCGAAGTCATCGAAGCAAAATAATCCCGTGGATTAATTTGCAAAATCTTCCCAGCTAAAATTTCTCAAAGATCCTTCAAAGGCTGCATCTATGCGACATTCGTAATGACCGTCTTTGATTGAACTCAATCCTTTTCAAGATGTCTAGTTCGCCGTAGTCGAATCAGTTTCCACTCGAAAAGAACTTTGAGCGGAGACCGATAGGGATTATACTTTTATAATACGAAATACGACACAAACACAATCATGACTAATCGGATCTCCTCAAATGGCCGGTCATTTGGTGAACGATCGTGAGATCGAGAATGTCCGGTGACTATCTAAAGTATTGAGATAATAGGAGTGGGGGAGCAGAGGCTGCCCGGGCAGGGGCAGTCAGGAATAATGTAAGTGTCCAGGGCGACATTTGCACCGAACTGCCGTCGACCTCCGTCTCTTACTTATGCGGTTTTTAATATTTTTATTGTAATGGCTCTGGTCGCCCTCGCACATGGATGGCATGGATAATTCTTTGTGTGTTCTATTTTTAAAATCTACCTTAGTTTTAGTGACATTTTACTTTCATAAAATATAGGTACCTTCTTAATGTATTTTTTCTACCTAGGTTCATACAAAAACTCAAAGTACTTTAGGATTTTTTCTGAAAATTGTTATATTGTTCATATCGTCACTAACCTAAAAATTTTAATATTGGTGTTACAATTTTAAAACTTTAATTAATTTATATGTACATACTATTAATGTGCAATGAATGTACAATTACTTTTGTGCTAACTAATCGAATGAATTAACACAAGATATCTTTTTACTGCTGTAAGAAATGAAAATGGAAAAAATATGCTCTTAGAACAACTGAAAATATTTGTCAGAGAAACTTGAATACACATAATATTTCTTACATGTTTTAACAAACCGCATCGAACAAATTATCCAAAATAGATGAATTATTAATCTAGATAAGGCTTGGAAGCTCGAAGGTTTTTTGTCTTCAACATTTGGAAGTTAAGTTTGGTGAGATCGTGTAAAAAGCAGCTGCGGCGTGTCCGGCGCCCTCGCGGTCGCCGTTATTGTTGGCGGAGGCCGTAAAACTGCCCATAAAGTCGCCGTCACCGTCACGGCGACACAGCACCGCGCCGATACATATCACCAATCGAACTTTCCGTTTCCTCTCAACTATACTTTCCGCATTTCCTCGTATACTTACTTTTTACTCATATCTACTTTTCCGTCGTCAAAAGCAATGTTGTGTTGTTTAAAACATGCATAGCCGTTCACAGGTTGGTGAAGAAATTGTTGTTCTTAAGTAGAGTCATAAATGATGTCAACACGTTACTGTTATTGATAGAACATACATATATCTTGTTTCGAAAAAGTAAAACATCTATGTAAGAAGATGTATTAAGTAAATACAATTAAAAAAAAGATCTATTAAATACAATTTTTACAAAAAATAGCAGCTATACATTTTGAATGATAATGAATTATGTTCATGATTTTAATCTACCTAAGACTCAAATTATTAACATTTTAATTTTAATTATAAACTAAATAGTCTCACAATGATTTTGTCGGTGTACTCAATTTTCCCAACTATAACATTAAAATACTTAAAAAGCTTAAAAAATTACAGTGTCAAATACCTACACACAATTACTGTACAGTGTAGTAGCTAAAATAATAATAAATTACAGTAGACTTTAAAATCGACTATTTTATGACCATTCATCGTTTTAAGGTAAGATCATCATTTTCATGCAGCTTTTCGCGCCAATAATTTGGCAACTTCAGCTTAACATGCTGGAATACAAATACGAGAAAAAAAATACAAACATAGACTTATAACTAAAGCTAATATTAATAAAAAGTTCACGCGCACGACTGGCCGTAATATATGGGCTGAAATAAAATCTGTCAGTGACCATTTATGCCGAAGGAGTCCTGTTATTAAAATGTATCTAGCAGAGCGTTAGAGGCCAGCGCTGGGCTCCGGCGACCGAGCGCCGGCTGCGACCGCGACACGATCTGATTTATGGCCCCACCAGCAGTATTTTATTCGGCGGGCGCCTCAAGAAAACTATAAGTTTCCGTTCGGCAGGACCAGGGGAGTAGCCCAGTAAATATTGTCTCCGCTTCGCGTCAATACTTGGGGACAGATATTTGTATTTATTACGTTGCTTTGTAAGATAATTTGGTAATGGATTAGCTTCATCACATTACAATTTCCTAATTAAACTTAGTAATTAAGAAATAGTTATTAATAGTTGTTCTTAATCCTTCCTAACTTGAACGGAACTATATTATTATATTTAATATTCATAATGCTATATCAAAAGCAACGGTAGAGCCAAATGAAACTAATTTGTCACTCAACATGAACGCTGAGGGTTGTAATACTGACTGGCAATTTATTTTTGCTTTATGTTATTGTTAAACCTTTAAAAATTTAAATTATTTCAGATGTAAGTAATGTATGTCCTCGTATTAAAGTGAAATAAAAAAATCTTCAAGTCACGTTTGTAATCAACACGAGATTTTGTTTAAGATTAATAATAATAGTATAGAGTTTAAAAAGTAATTTTCATCTTACGCATAGTATAATGCGTTATATAAAGGAGAAATATTAAATTTTAAACATTTTTATGTGGTTATAAAAAATATATGTATATAGTGGGTACATAATTATTATGTGTCAACAGGATAGTATAATGGGAAACTAGGTTTAACTACACATCTTATATGTACCTATACAATTACAAATAAATAACATTGATCAATTCATTCGATATCTATTTTGTAAATTTATTTCATTGATATTTTAAGTTCTATTAAATAATCTGACATTTTTACAATAAATTGGTTTCCTGTTCCAATTAAAGTGTAATTATCGAAATATAACGACATGAAGGAATCAGTAGCGTGGCCGCGCGGTGTCGACCCCTTGCGATGATCTGGCAGTAATGAGGCGTCACTGTCACCAGACCGCCCGCCCAGAACTGATGATGATCCACCTCGTGTCATAATTTCGGTAATTACTGATATCGTAACATTTTCTTAACAACCAAAGGGTGTTGAACTGTTAAAGGTACGATCTAATGCTAATTAAATAATCGCTTCGTCAATACAAAAAAGAGCATAAAACCCACTTCAATTAAATTCTTTTTCTTCCTAGTTCCTGGCGGAGTGGTCGTGGTTATAGATCATCATATATATTATGAATTGGTAGTGGCTTTAGGATACTTTTCCATTTGTCTCTGTTCGTGACAATGTGTATGCATTCTGTAAAGGAATATTTAGTAGAAGATTTAACTCAATCCGTTCATCTTGTTGGGGATCGTCCCCGAGAACGTTGACCAGAAGGTCAAGAGCAGAAGCTTTTCCTTGTCAATTAAACACACTGTACTAAATAACTACGATCAATACCTACTCCTACACAACACACCTACGATCGTCCTGATAAAATGCCGAAACATCGGTAATATTGATTGCAAGACATAAAGCAATAAGTTCCTTCAGAGTTCAGTGTGCAACATGCTGAAGCCGTCCACGCTTAGCTTTAAGTCATTACCCGGTCATTGAAAAAGGGTAAGTCCAATTACGTGATTGGATTATCCAGCGGCCGAGTTAGTTCGACGCCGGCGTTTACCTCGCTTAGTCCCGGGTAATCGTTGTTATCCTTATAACGTGCATTATTACAGTTTTTATTCATGTCAATAAACAAAGATGTAGACTGGTCATCTATTAAGGAATCACTAATACGTTACTGCATAGTAACTTAGTAGGAGATCCATGCATTGCACGCAGTCTCTGCCAGTAATTATAATGTCACTTAACGCATTAGTGTGTTTATAACAAGAGTGTAACAAATTCATTATAGAGGCGTTTATTTCAATAAATTAATTATTGTATCAGCACAAAAGTAAAATAAAACAAAAAGAAGTAAAAGTTATGCAACCTTTTATTTATTTAAATTCTCTCATTGTTATTTTGTTATTCCGCTTGTATATATGTATAGCGAAAGAAAATATTAACACAATGACGAGGAAGCAATAAATATATTTCACAATAAATATGGTGTAAGAAGTATCTATAGAATCCGGTGTTTTATTGGATCCTGACAATTTCTACGCTCAGTGAGCAAATTCCTGTATATTTCAAGAATATATAACTCATAATACCGATATAATCTTACACTATATATACTAAATCACATGTGTAGTGATACCGTTATTTCAAAAATTATTTATAATTGTGTCGTTGTTAGAAGGCGCATCATATATTTATCCCAGATAGTAGATACTGTCATTTTATGTACCTAGATATATGCCTAGACAGCTTAGATAGATATAACTAGATTCTATATGCATTTATTTTCGTAAATGGATCTAAGCTCCAATATTCAATGTTAACTATAAACGTATTGTTGAGTGTAGCTTTATTAGCTTGAGTGGCATAAAGATAGTACGTTTCTACACTAGCAGATCCTCAATTATATTAAGTACATAACCCAATTATACATAGTACATAAAACTATTTTGTATCCAAATTTATAAGAGTAACTCGGCATGTTAACGTCGGAAATAATTTGATATTTTTTTAATTTATTGACATATTATAACGTTATTCTAAATTCGAACGTGAAACGTAGATGGAAGGGTGAACGCCCTCTGAGACACATTTACCTACTTTGTCGTTATAATATATTTTGCAACCACGTTTAAAATTACTGCAATGTTATATTGCAAGCGTGCGTTTTCATGCAACGATGACATATTTGCTTTGTATTCGACGAAAACTGTTATTGAAAACAAAATAATAATAATATTACCACATTCTCTACACACAGATGCCTGTTTGATTTAGAATAACAAAAAGATTTGCTTATGACATTGTTATGGCAAAGCAAATTAATATTACTTAATTACCTATATACATAGAATGTATACGTAAAAGGTGTTAGTAAGTTTTATTAATATAAATGAATATAGATACTTTTCCAATGATTATTTATTTTCTTTAAAGATAAAGGAGATGATACCTACTAAAATAAAGGTTTAAAAGAATTAATTTACATACATGAATTAAAGATAAACTCGAAAAACGACTCCACAATACAATACAACATCTCTTTATTGTACGCCTAAAATCAAAGAATACAAGAAATGGTACATATCTATTGAGATCACATACAAAAGGTCTTATCGCTAAAAACGATCTCTTCCAGACAACCTTTAGGTGGATTAGGAGATTCTCCTCATTTCTTTGTTGTCATAAAAATTATGTCGATATATAAATCTATGCTTATTATCTTTCCCTTGGCTGGATGAAGAAATTAGTAATTTTGGTGGCAAATAAAAACTTGTATGCGTTCGGTACGGAGGTTTAATAGAGAAGAGGACAGTACATAGACAAAAGAACATAAGTAACACAGACAGAGTCCATAGAGGAAAAAGAAGTAATACATAGATAATAATAAATTTAATGTTTCCAACACCCAGAAAGGATCTGATTATATCAATGCACATTCCTTCTATCACATCAATGTATTCTAAAATATTTAATTTGCCGTTATTAACACAACATTCAAGGTACCTTAGGTGTTTGATTTGAAGGGTCAGTTTAATTTGAGGTAGATCGTGTGACAAATAAATGTATGTTTAATAGTTATAAAGGCCAAGAAGTCATACACTAAATTAGCATAGATATAAGGAGCTCCGAGAAGTCTCTACGTGGTACGAGTGAAAAAGTGGGCTGTGTCGTATCTTAGTACTCCTGTGTAAAATATAGAGAATTTAACTATAATAAAGGTAAATGATGGTATACACACGATATCACTACATAGCATAAAACAAAGTCGCTTTCTCTCTCTATATCCCTATGTATGCTTAAATCTTTAAAACTACGCAACGGATTTTGATACGGTTTTTTAATAGATAGAGCGATTGAAGAGGAAGGTTTATGTGTATAATACGTTCACAGTTTTTCTGTAGTGTATTTAGTATCAGCATTGCACCCGTGCGAAGCCGGGACGCTAGTTAACGATATGAATGCATGGAAATAAACAACCACAAACAGTTCTACCCAAGTAGGCAATTGTAATGTTATTTAAGTTTTATATAACTGTTATTAGAAGTAAGATTTTGTTTTTTAAAAGATGCGCTGAGGACTTTCTTTCGCCGTTTCTTTTCTTCTTTATAAGGCACCCTTCCGAAACGGTGATAGATGCAAAATATTTGACGTTTCATAAGTGTATTTATAAAATACCTACGTGACATAAATGATTTGATTTGATTTAGTAGACGTTTCATAAGTGTATTTATAAAATACCTACGTGAAATAAATGATTTGATTTGATTTAGTATTTGTAGGTTGCCTTCAACCCATTAATGGCCCACTACTGAGCACGCATCTCCTCATCACTGAGGGGGTCTAGAGCATACACCACCACGCTGCTCCAATGCGGATTGGTGGAGCGGTTAATGGTTATGTCGGATGTTTTTTTAAACCGCCCGAAAGTCTCCGACATGGCTTGACGACTGCTATGTCCATAGCAACAGGGACCGACGGCTTAACGTGCCCTCCGAAGCACGGAAACGCTCAAGAAATATTTGCCACTAGCGGTCACCCATCCAAGTACCGACGGCGCCTGCAATTGTTTAACTCTGTCGATCGCATATGATCGACGCGAGACGCCGGACTATGAGCGCTTCTATTTGTAGGTCATTTATATGTAACTAGCAGACTCGGCCACCCGTTGTTACGCATATCAAAGTCAACATTTCGACTGTAACTCATCAACCATGTATCCGATCGATATAATTTTGGTACCAAAACCTTTATCAAAGAATTCTGAACAAATTGGCTAAAGACTTCGATGCTCTATCTTCTACCATTTCAGAGTCTATAAAGGATATACAGACAAATATTCATTTTTATATATTAAGAAGAAGAAGACTAGCACACCCGGCCAAGCGTAACTAAGGTTTACATACTCAATTTAGCCAACTAATTATCATAAAGATAAGATTGTAACAGATGGTGGTGTATTAGGATTAGTTCCAACTAATCCTTTGTAAGATATGAAACAACTAATTTGCAATAAAATAATATTGCGACTATAAAATGAGATGTTATCTATCCTATCCTTCAAGTTGGATCAAACTGCACACGGTGTGCACAATTTGATTAAATTTGGTTAACTATGTAGTTTAGGGAGTCCATCGCGGACAAACACCGTGACACGTACTTTATATATATTAAGATTTACTTTTTCCAGCTGTCATTGGTCACCCTATCTCTAATGGAAACGCTAATAGATTTACACTGCGAAGACGTTATGCTCGAACTGGTCTACAAGTATCTCCTGAGTGGTCAGCATATAGCCAGCTCGTATCGCCACAGGATATCGGACCCAGAGCCGTACAGGGAATCCGCTGCAGCCTTCCTGGCGTTGACCCCCAAATGCTGCTCCAGACCGTTGGAGAGGACCAGGGAATGGGTGGAGGAGTTGGCGCTCAACGGGAACAAGGTGTTGGATCTGAAGAAAGATGATGATAGGAAGATTAATGGAGTCAATGGAGATATAGCGATGAACAGTCTAGTCCAAGAAGTTAATTTTGATTATGGGGTGAGTATACATATATCTTATACTAATATATAAAGCTGAAGAGCTGAAAAGTTACTCAAAAATCATGTATTACAATATTGTTCCCCTCTAAAAGATCTAAATAAAAGTCTATCTTTTAAGGTTAACCCACTATAACAGTTTTTATGGTTATAAAAATAGTTCTTAAATAATAATTTATATGGCAAAACAAAGTTTGCTGGTTCTTCTAGTAAGTAATGAAATTAACATGTGACCAAAACAATATACTTAGAACACTTCCTTTGTTTTAAAGTACTGTCATATTCTATTAAGTCAGTACAGTCACATGTATAATACATGTATAGCTGATTTTGATTCAAGTAAAACACAGTCCACCTCAAAGTATTCATACATTTTTCAGAGTCCTAATCGTGGATTGGGACGTGCACCACGGTCAGGCGACACAGCAGATGTTCTATAATGATCCGAGGTAATTTTTTAGGAGTTAACTAAATACATGCTTCCTTCAGTCTACAATTGCCTTTATAACGTCCCGTTTTTCTACGTAAGAAAGTAATAAAGTTTCAAATTGTTAGACTTCTAATTTTATAACATATTTTTTTAATGCCAACTGTGATAGACCAAGATCCATGTAACTAGTTCGAAACATCGGTATAAAATACTAAAACCGTAATTATCCGTTTGAATTTATAACGCTTAGTACTCACATCGATATAAGATTATGATTACGTTAAAAATATTAAGTTGTAGCACAATCAAGTGTACTACATATCTTTGCATTGCTAATATAATACCTAATATCTAATTTATACATATTACATAACCAAGAATTGACCAAAAACCCCCTGATGGTAAATGATGTTATGCATTAGGTAGTAAAGCTATACTAAGGTAAGGTAAGTAAAGGTAGTAAAGTTATACACATTAAGTAAAGCGCATCAACTTTTAAAAAGAAAATTCAGTCTTGACTTAAATACACCGAATTTTAATTGGATGGTAACGCTAAAAGTTCAACATCAAGTCAAAGTTTAATATATTGGTTAGCAGCTAAATCATTGCCGATTTCAAATAAGAAGGAAAATTCTGAATTTTTGTTTAAATATATAATTATTATATTCAATTAGATATTGCCCGTTGGATGACCTTTTTATCATCCTTAAGGCAGTGTACAAAATTCCCCGTTCGTAAAATCTCTGGTCTTTGCTATTGAAATATAGGTTAGATGCTCTGACCATGTTAAACGTTTAACGACCAAAAGAAAGTGTAGAGTGAACATACATATATACAATCACGCCTATTTCCCTTTGCGGTAGAGACCACTTCCTTCTATTTGCTACAATTCTGACATACTTCTCTCGCTTCATCAAAGTAGAGTGAATCTATTGACAAAAGCTGCAGTAATTTAGTTTTTAACCTATTGTTATCATCCAGGGTGGTGTATTTCTCCATTCATCGGTACGAGCACGGCGCGTTTTGGCCGAACCTGAGGCAGTCCAACTTTCACTACACGGGGTGCGGCGCGGGGGAGGGGTACACTTTCAACGTGCCCCTCAACGACACCGGGATGAAGGATGCAGACTATATTGCCATCTGGCTCCAACTTCTCATGCCCATGGCTTTGGAGGTGAGCGTAATTCGGTAATCATTATAATGTACCCCATCTAGGCAGAAATTTGATATATTTTTTTAATATAACACATATACTTTAAAATCACTTTTATTAATTCGCGTTTAAATGCGTTCTATGTTACTCGTTTCATTAGACTTATAAACTCATAATTGGGTATTGAATATTATAAAAAATAAAGCGTTTTTTGTAGACATCTCTGCACATTATGCATTAGTAAAACGTTCTGCAGTTAATTATCATGAAAATAACTCAGTTTATCCAAAAATCTATAGTTAGAAATACACTTTTTTACACGTGACACAAAATGGTTCTAATTATGACGGGTCTACGATGGAATCACTTACAAGTATCATCAATCCGCCTTCTATTACTTTATTTTATATTTCACTAGCAAGTGACGTCACCGAAGGCAGTAAGACGCCAAATTGTTCATAGTACCGTTTTGGCAGGTTATTAAATTCTACTTTATTTTAATATCCCTTGCCTTGTCTATTTACAATCAAGTAAGCTTCTATTACTCTATTGGTCAACATCAGATCCTTTGGCAGGGAGGAGGGTTCTCTCCTAACACAGGTTTTTTCAAACTTACCTGGAGATACATAATTGTAACTACACCTACTTAGGAGCAATAAAGCAATTTTTCAATTGCAGCCAAGAATGGATGGAGCCAATTTCATCACACCTACTTACACTGTAAAACTTATATAAACGTTTGTCGTCAACTTTAACTTTTTACGATATCTTGTTTATATTGTCAAGTGCCATAAAATATATGTATAGATATTATATTGATAAATGATTTCTTTTGCCAACCGCAGTACCATCCGGAGCTCATAATCGTGTCGGCTGGATACGACGCGGCAGTGGGATGTCCGGAGGTACTAATTTTACAATTATCTGTAGTATTTGTCTCAGTATGTCTATTTCAGTTCACACCGCAATTGATTGTCGTGTCCGCTGGATACGACTCGGCAATCGGTGATGAAAAGGTATGGTACAATTATGATGACGTGCCGCCATTGTGATCATCGTTGCGGAAATTATCATTATCATATTTGACATTATCGTCATTCGTCATCAGTAACAGAATAATTTTCATTGTCATTATCGTTATTGATATCATAGTAGTTGACGTTATTTTGTATAACGATAATCTTCAACTTCATTGTCATGAATATAATTTACAGTATAGTCGACGCTTTTATATAGATATATTTAATAATATAGATATATAATAATATAGATAATCTTCATTATCATTAACATAATTTGTAGAGTAGTCGTCGATATTGTGTAGATATATTTTCAAGTGTTATAAAAATCTTCAGAAAAAAAATGTAAATAGAAACTCATGCTCACGTCCTTGTCTTGATTTGTTGTCCATGACACCCACTACATAGACAATTGTATTGTGGGGCTATTGGTGAGCTTTGCCTTCCATACATTAATGGCCCATAACAGAGCCTTAAACTAGATTTATGCTTGAGGACCTCACTTAAACTTATTCAAATCTACTTAATGTTTAGAAGTTACAATGTAATTTTTTTTACAAATTTGCTAAATTTTTGTATCATAATGCTTTTTATGTTGTATTACTTTATGTTTTGACACAGTGTATTGGACTATAAAAACATAAAAGTCTAATAAAAAATGTTAAAACGGTCGCATGCGGGTTGCTCACTCCTGGCCTAGAGCATACTCCATCTTGCTGCTCCAGTGCATTTTCGATTTGTTGAGTTATTCACGCCCTGTGGTGAATTGGGTATTTGACAGTATTAAAAATAAAGTGTTTATTATAGGCAGTTCCGTACATTATGAAGTAAAAAATCGGCCTGCAGTTAAATAACTTGCAAATAACTATTATTTTATCCAAAAATCGAAAGTTAAATGTACACTTTATTAGACGTCGGTCACGTGACACAAAACGGTCCAGTTTGCATCGGGTCTACGATGACGTCACACGCAAGGAACTGTCATCCGCCGACTATGGCTTTATTTTCTATCTTACTTGCGTGTGACGTCACCGGGGGTAGAAGACGCCATGATGGTCATATTGACGTTTTGGCGGGTTATTGAAATAATTAATTTCTAATTTGAAATTTTAAGACAAATACATACCAGAATTTAAAATAACAACTTTTTATAGGTTCTTTGGCTTCTATGCAGTAATATTGAATAGGTTTTAAAAATTTGTCAAATACCCAATTATGTGCAGGGTGAGATGCAGGTGAGTCCAGGTTGCTACGCGAGTCTGGTGCACCAGCTGCAGTGTGTGTGCCCGGCGGTGTGCGCGGTGCTGGAGGGCGGGTACTGCGCGCGCTCGCTGGCCGAGGGCGCCGCGCTCACGCTGCGCACGCTGCTCGGACACCCGCCGCCGACACTACCCTCGCTCGGCGAGCCCAGCGACTCGTCAGTATACAACTGGACATTTTTTGTTTAATTTTAAGTTGGGTACTGCGCGAGCCCAGCGACTCGTGAGTTATACTGGACATTTTTTGTTTCGATATCAAGTTATATATCTTTTCGGTATTGCCAATATAATATCTATGGATGCAGTCTGTATCAGTTTTTTTATGCTCGGGTCAGATAATGTGAATTCATATCGGATTTTTGTCGTTAATGCTCGGCAAGGCTTTGACAATCACTTCCACTATCTATAAAAATTTTGTAGCTGGCCGTCGTTTAAAAGAAGTTACATCTCATTATCTAAAGCAGTATCTGAGTAGATAGACACATGATAAAACTTTAGATTTAATTACCTTCGTTTACTTTTCGTTTCTTTTTATTATTTAATTGCATTTTACCTATATAATAAGAATAGGTAAATCAATTCCTCGTATTTAGTTATTGGCTGTGTGTCATTCGTGTATATTCTGAACACACACATATATCACTTATATCGCAGACGGAGTAATGACAATGCATTGTTATACATCAATAGAGCAGCCTTCTGATGTTATACAGAAGAATAAAACACATATTCTATCTTCTTCACAAATTTTCTTCAAAATCGAACTAACCTCTAGGAGTTCAATGATACACGAACAGAATATACATAAAGATATATATTACATCGCAGCATCCGCGAGTCAATCCTCAACTGCATCTACACACATAAGAAGTTCTGGCGCTGCTACAACTACCAGCCGACGTACAGCATCGACACGACCGTCCCCAACGTGTCCGACGTAGACAAGGACAAACATACCGTTGTCCTCAAGTGGGAGGGAGACGAGACTGTGCCCGAGCGGTACGACACGCGGGACTGCTACCCCGTGCAGAGCGACCAGGTCGTCAGTGACGTCACGGCGATGTTGGACCGGATGAACGACGGTTTGTATAATAATAATAAGTGCAGTCGAGAATGGTATCCACCATGTACATAGCATTATATCAAAGTGTCTCAAAGGGGCCTCTACGTGTTTGACCTTTAAGTCCCCACACAAGCTTTCCAAATGACCGGGTCTATTAAATCTTGGACAATATAATAACGCTATTGAATAATATAATAACGCTAGACACTCATAGCCCCACACAAGCATACCCCATGTCGTGGTTGAAATGAACAATATAGATTATTATATTTTATGTCATTTACTAGATTTTCTTGCCTAAGTTGCTTAATTAATATAAATCCTACATTCAAAACTATGTGAACAACTATTTTTAACCTGGCCTCTTTCACTAAATAGATGTAGCTCATATGTTGTCCCCTATGGTGTTTAACGTGTTAATAAAACAAAATTTTTAAAGTTGGCGATTTTATTCGCGAAAAAATGTTTATACGTGATATCTTATTTGACAAATTTATTTGTATACGCAGATAATACTAAAGTATACTAACTAGTGAAATTTGTAATGACGCGACATCAAACAAACAGACAACAAAGCTAAAAGTCATCGTGCACAAGTGAGACTGTGTTAATAAATACGCCCGCTAGTAAGATTTCTTAAATATTTTTCTGGTCCTTCCTTACATGATTTAATTACAGTTTTTATTATGTATGTCGATACATATAGGCAGTGTTAGTATGCAACTTTCATTACATACAACTTTCATACATTCCTTTTTCCTATGTTTTATGTACATAATAACATTTTCGATTAATAAAATGCAGACTTTCAATTGAGGTAAACTAGAAGGATGAAATTGAAGGATTGATTGATTGTTATGTAGATCTAATGCACGTTGGTTACGTTCATACGATTCTGAGGTGATTAAAAATCTGCTTTTTTACTGTTTTCTTGTTTGTTTTTACATTGTGCATAATGATAAAACTGTTTTTCTTTTGTAGAAACGGATTTATCGATCGCAACACACGCTGTTGGATATATTTACGATGAAAGAATGTTAAAACATAAGAACATTTGCGAGCCGTAAGTACTATACAAACAAATTATATGCATGGAACACATTCATAAAGTATATAGCTTCATATTTGGCACGTTACAATCAGATGAGAGCAGTTTCCAAGCCATACCTCCCTAAAGACTATGTAAAATTAGATAAACTAGAAACGTGTCAGCGGTCGAAATTCGTCCGTAATACGTGTGTCAAAGGGTTACTTCACGTTGACAATATAAACGTAAACAATTAATGTGCCATATCGTTTTTACGCTTGTATGTGTGTCAAATGAATGGTAGTGTGTGTAATGTTTTTTTTTATTAATTTCATATGCTTCTATTGCATATTATAAAAAAATATTAGCGTTCTGCACTTCTCCTACATATAAACTATAAGTGGGACAAATTTCATACTCCTCTGTCCGCGCAATTTTCGTAAAAAGGGTCCAAAGTTTTTGCTTCACGTATTAATTTAAAGTATAAGATATATCCGACAATAATAAGTAAAGTAACGTGGTGTTTTTTTTATAAAAAACAAAGGCTCGTTATTTATTCCGCCTCGCTGGGAATCGAACTCAGGACCTTCGAACGGCGGCCCGGCATGGTGACCATTACGCCACACGGGTCGTCATAAAACGAAAATATCGAACACGTTATCCAAATACAATAAATACAAAATTCTTTCTTTCGCCGTTTCTCCTCTTTATAAGGCACCCTTCCGAAACGGTGGTAGATGCAAAATAATTGACGTTTCATAAGTGTATTTATAAATACCTACGTGAAATAAATGATTTGAGTTTGAGTTTGAGTTTTGAGTTTAATACATTTTCACATATACGTATATTATACAAATACGGTAAAACCAAAGACTGTCAAATAATCGTTTGGTAAAGGATTCGTAAGATACAAAAAAACTAATCGTTAACCAGTCGACCCTATAAAATATTAGTGGTAGTAAATCCTTAGGGAACTCTTTAATAGCGTGAGTCGATCAGTCAGCTTACTATATACTTGGAGATACAAGTAGATACTAACGATGGATGAGACAATAGTCAACTTCTTTCAAAGGTTTTGAGTTTTAGACAAACTTTTTAAAGATACTCATGCATGGAAATGGCGTCAATATTAATCACTCACTACAGGATAAGGGTCTCTCCTCATTACTGAGGAGGTGTAGAGCATACTCCACCACGCTGCTCCAGTGCAGGTAGAGGGATTAGTGACCAACCCAAGTAAGTTTTTATTCCGCCCGAAAGTCACCAACGTTCTACGATAACAACCGGGACCGACGGCTTAACGTGCCCTCCGAAGCACGGAAACGCTCAAGAAATTTTCATGAATAAAAATAAAATTCTTTAGTGTCCGACTTTGAACTTTATTATACTTAAATTAAGTCATAGTGCCAGTGTCTCCGTGCCAAAATCTGATTCAAATTCGTTAAGCCGTTTTCACGTGATTCACATATATAATATCATTTCGCTCGCCTTGAAGCCCTTAAATAAATATCAAAATCATTCCATAACTTAAAATATATATATAAATTTTTAAATAAAAAGTATCCTATGTCCTTTCGATACTTCTAAGAATATGTGTACAACATTTCATGATGATCGGTTTTGTAGTTTTGGAGTGAAAGCGTAACATTATAGCGTTATAATAAGGGATAGGATATTGATTACGTTAATAGATTCCGTTACATACAAGTAGCTACATAAGTCAAAGATTTCGTCTTACAAACTTACAGCTCACTAAACGAATGTCAAAAACAACTACATACATTATACATATTTTATAAACCACAATAATACTGATCCTAGTAATCAGTAGCTGATCCTATACGTAATGTCTCAATAGACAAAACCCGATAAAGCGTAATAATAATTCATACGCGATTGTATAAACGGGACAGTGATAAATTTAAAATCAGTTAAGTGGCTCGAGCGAGTCAGTTCAATTACCATGAGCTTCGGTCCGTCCGGTGCAAGGTATGCGGAATTAATTACATTTGCTGACGTCATCCGTTAATTAATCCGCGAAATCGATGAGCACCGGCTGCAAGTGATAGTGACGGTATTTCTGAATTTGTCGAACTACGAGTACCTCGATATTGCATAAGCTAACCGGTAAACGATAACCGTATGGTACCTTATAGTATACTAGATGAACAAGCAAACGTTGTTTAGCCATATGAATTATTATTTAAAAACTATTTTTATTAACCATAAAAATGGTTATAGTGTGTTAACCTTAAAAGCTAGATATATGCTATCGCGGACTTTTATTTAGATCTTTT